>CM047427.1:26730436-26973204 GCA_026168455.1 Theocolax elegans | reverse complement strand
AGATAAGAATTAATTCTATAAAAGAATACAAATTATATTATGTAAATACTATATTACAATTAAAAGTTAATTTTATACTATTTAGCATCAACTGTAACGAAGGACAAACGACTGTAGCCCAAAGAATTGCATCTAGGCATAAGACGAAAGATCTTTACGTATTTTTAATGGATTTCCATAGCTGCAAATGTCCTTTCCCCAAAGAATTTATTTGTGACGAATCTCGAGCACTGTTAAATGCCGCAACATTGACATATTCACAATGTGTGGATATTGAACAGTACGCTGATAAAATTAAGTACGACAATGTTCAAACTCGCATTCGAATAGATGTAGCGCACCATACAAATAAATATAGAAAACATTTTAAAAATGTAACCCGTAAAGTGCGCACACTCTATATGGCGGCTATGGGAGCTCTACGAACCACAGAAGATATCCTCATAGCAGAAAAAATTATCGAATCTATATTCATCTTATGTTATTCGGAGACAAGTGGATTAGAAATAAATAAATGTGAGTCAGAATGCGCGAAAAGAAAGTCTTGGCTTGAAAATCTAGTAACAGGTAAATATTTATAAATAAAAGAGCAACAAATTGGAGAAGTCTTTAATTGAGGAAAAATACTTGAAACTCTCATTTCCTTGTATTTTTTTCGTTTCTTGTTGAGCCACAAAATCGGAGATCGATAAAACGATCGAGGTTAGGTGAATTCTGTGTACCGAAAGTCTTAACATACGAATTCGCAGGAGCAACAAATTCAAGAAGTCTTTAATGCAGGAAAGTCTTGTATATTCTCATTTTCGTGACTTTTTTTCTCGTTTCCAGTTGAGCAACAAAATCAGGCATGGATAAAACGATGGAGATTGGTTGAATTCTGCATACCGAAAGCCTTTAACACACGAATTCGCAGAGCAATAAATTCGAGAAGTCTTTAATCCAGGTAAAATCCTTGAAAACTCTCATTTTCTTGACTTTTTTCTCGTTTTCACTTGAGCAACAAAATCAGGTATCGATAAAACGATGGAGATTGGATGAATTCTGTGAACCGAAAGCCTTTAACACCCGAATTCGCAGAGCAACCAATTCGAGAAATCTTTAATCGAGGAAAAATGCTTGAAAACTCTCATTTACTTGACTTTTTTTTCGTTTCCAGTTGAGCAACAAAATCGGGCATCGATAAAACGATCGAGGTTAGGTAAATCCTGTGTACCGAAAGCCTTTGACACACGAATTTGCAGAGCAACAAATTCGAGATATCTTTAATCCAGGAAAAATCCTTGAAAACTCTCATTTTCTTGACTTTCTTCTCGTTTCCAGTTGAGCAACCAAACCTGGCATCGATAAAACGATCGAGGTTAGGTGAATTTTGTGTACCGAAAGCCTTCAACACTCGAATTCGCAGAGCAACAAATTCAAGAATTCTTTAATCGAGGAAAAATCCTTGAAAACTCTCATTTTCTTGACTTTTTTTTCGTTTCCAGTTGAGCAACAAAATCGGGCATCGATAAAACGATCGAGGTTAGGTAAATTCTGTGTACCGAAAGCCTTTAACACACGAACTTGCAGAGCAACAAATTCGAGAATTGTTTAATTCAGAAAAAATCCGTGGAAACTCTCATTTTCGTTACTTTTTTCTCGTTTTCACTTGAGCAACAAAATCAGGCATCGATAAAACGATGGAGATTGGTTGAATTCTGTGGACCGAAAGCCTTTGACACACGAATTCGCAGAGCAATAAATACGAGAATTCTTTAATAGAGGAAAAATCCGTGAAAGCTCTCATTTTCGTGACTTTCTTGACGTTTCAACTTGTGCAACAAAATCAGGGATCGTTAAAAGGATGGAGATTCGGTGAATTCTGCATACCGAAAGCCTTTAACACACGAATTCGCAGAGCGACCAATTCGAGAATTCTTTGATCGAGGAAAAATGCTTGAAAACTCTCATTTACTTGACTTTTTTTTCGTTTCCATTTGAGCATCAAAACCGGGAATCGATAAAACGATCGAGGTTACGTAAATTCTGTGTACCGAAAGCCTTTGACACACGAATTCGCAGAGCAACAAATTCGAGAAGTCTTCAATCGAGGAAAAATCCTTGAAAGCTCTCATTTTCTGACTTTTTGTTCGTTTCCAGTTGAGCAACAAAATCAGGCATCGATAAACGATCAAGGTTTAGGTGATTCTGTGTACCAGAAACCTTTAACACACGACATTCGGCAGAGGCAACAAATCGGGAACGTCTGTAATCAAGGTAAAACTCCGTGAAAGCTCTCATTTTGGTGACTTTTTTTTCATTTCCTAGTTGGAAGGCACAAACTCGGGAACGATAAAGCGATCGAGGTTAGGTGGAATTCTGTGTATGAAAGCCTTTAACACAGCGAATTAACAGAGCAACAAATTTTCGACAGAAGTCTTTAATCCAGGAATAATTCCTTTGCAAACCGTCTCATTTTCTTGACTTTTTTCTCGTTTTCACTTGAGCAACAAAATCGGGCATCGATAAAACGATCGAGGTTAGGTGAATTCTGTGTACCGAAAGCCTTTAATACACGAATTCGCAGAACAACAAATTCGAGAATTCTTTAATGCAGAAAAAATCCGTGAAAACTCTCATTTTCGTGACTTTTTTCTCGTTTCCACTTGAGTAACATAATTAGGCACCGATAAAACGATGGAGAGTCGGAGAATTTTCTATACCGAAAGCCTTTGACACACGAATTCGCACAGCAACTGAATCGAGAAGTCTTTAATCGAGGAAAAATGCTTGAAACCTCTCATTTTCTTGACTTTTTTTTCGTTTCCACTTGAGAAACAAAATCGGGCATCGATAAAACGATCGAGGTTAGGTGAATTCTGTGTACCGAAAGCCTTTAACACACGAATTTGCAAAGCAACAAATTCGAGTAGATTTTAATCAAGCAAAATCCTTGAAAACTTTCATTTTCTTGACTTTTTTTTCGTTTCCAGTTGAGCAACAAAATCAGGCATCGATAAAACGATGGAGATTGGTGGAATTCTGTGGACCGAAAGCCTTTAACACACGATTTCGCAGGGCAATAAATTTGCGAATTCTTTAATCGAGGAAAAATCCGTCGCAAGCTCTCATTTCCGTGACTTTTTTCTCGTTTCCAGTTAAGCAACAAAATCGGGCATCGATAAAACGAACGAGGTTAGGTGAATGCTGTGTTCAGAAAGCCTTTATCACACGAATTCGCAGAGCAATGAGTTCGCGAAATTTTTATTCGATGAAAATCCGTGAAAACGCTCATTTTCTTAAATTTTTTTTTGTTTCCACTTGAGCAACAAAATCAGGCATCGATAGAACGATGGAGATTGTGTGAATTCCGTGTACCGAAAGCCTTTAACACACGAATTCGCAGAGCCACAAATTCAAGAAATTTTTATCGATGAAAAATCCGTACAAAACGCTCATTTTCTTGACATTTTTTTCGTTTCCAGTTGAGCAACAAAATCGGGCATAGATAGAACGATCGAGGTTAGGTATATTCTGTGTACCAAAAGCCTTTAAGACACGAATTCGCAGAACAACAAATTCGAGATGTCTTTAATCCAAGAAAAATCCTTGAAAACTCTCATTTTCTTGAATTTTTGTTCGTTTCCAGTTGAGCGACAAAATCGGGCATCGATAAAACGATCGAGGTTAGGTGAATTCTGTGTACCGAAAGCCTTTAACACACGAATTCGCAGAGCAATTAATTCGAGAAGTCTTAATCAATGAAAAATCCGTGAAAGCTCTCATTTCCATCACTTTTTTCTCGTTTCCAGGTGAGCAACAAAATTGGGCATCGATAAAACGATCGAGGTTAGGTAAATTCTCTGTACCGAAATCCTTTAACACACGATTTCGCAGAGCAACAAATTCGAGAATTCTTTAATCCAGAAAAAATCCGTGAAAACTCTCATTTTCGTGATTTTTTTCTCGTTTCAACTTGTGCAACAAAATCAGGGATCGTTAAAACGATGGAGATTCGGTGAATTCTGCATACCGAAAGCCTTTAACACACGAATTCGCAGAGCGACCAATTCGAGAATTCTTTGATCGAGGAAAAATGCTTGAAAACTCTCATTTACTTGACTTTTTTTTCGTTTCCATTTGAGCATCAAAACCGGGAATCGATAAAACGATCGAGGTTACGTAAATTCTGTGTACCGAAAGCCTTTGACACACGAATTCGCAGAGCAACAAATTCGAGAAGTCTTCAATCGAGGAAAAATGCTTGAAAGCTCTCATTTTCTGACTTTTGTTCGTTTCCAGTGAGCCACAAAATCGGGAATCGATAAAGCGATCGAGGTTAGGTGAATTCTGTGTATGAAAGCCTTTAACACGCGAATTAACAGAGCAACAAATTCGAGAAGTCTTTAATAGAGGAAAAATCCGTGAAAACTCTCATTTTCGTGACTTTCTTGACGTTTCAACTTGTGCAACAAAATCAGGGATCGTTAAAAGGATGGAGATTCGGTGAATTCTGCATACCGAAAGCCTTTAACACACGAATTCGCAGAGCGACCAATTCGAGAATTCTTTAATCGAGGAAAAATGCTTGAAAACTCTCATTTACTTGACTTTTTTTTCGTTTCCAGTTGAGCAACAAAACCGGGCATCGATAGAACGATCGAGGTTAGGTAAATTCTGTGTACCGATTGCCTTTACCACACGAATGCGCAGAGCAACAAATTCGAGAAGTCTTTAATCGAGGAAAAATCCTCGAAAACTCTCATTTTCTTGATTTTTTTTTCGTTTCCACTTGAGCAACAAAATCAGGTATCGATAAAACGATGGAGATTGCGTGAATTCTGTGTACCGAAAGCCTTTAACAGACGAATTCGCAGAGCAACAAATTCGAGAAGTCTTTAATCGAGGAAAAATCCTTGAAAACTCTCATTTTCGTGACATTTTTTTCGTTTCCAGTTGAGCAACAAAATCGGGAATCGATAAAACGATCGAGGTTAGGTGAATTCTGTGGACCGAAAGCCTTTAACACACGAATTCGCAGAGCAACAAATTCGAGAATTCTTTAATCGAGGATAAATCCGTGAAAACTCGCATTTTCTTGACTTTTTTTTCGTTTCCAGTTGAGCAACGAAATCGGGCATCGATAGAACGATCGAGGTTAGGTGAATTCTGTGTACCGAAAGCCTTTAACACACGAATTCGCAGATCAACGAATTCGAGAAATTTTTAATCGATGAAAAAGCCGTTAAAACGCTCATTTTCTTGAAATTTTTTTTCGTTTCCAGTTAAGCAACAAAATCGGGCATCGATAAAACGATCGAGGTTAGGTGAATTCTGTGGACCGATAGCCTTTGACAGACGAATTCGCAGAGCAACGAATTTGAGAATTCTTTAATCGAGGAAAAATCCGTGAAAGCTCTCATTTCCGTGACTTTTTTCTCGTTTCCAGTAAAGCAACAAAATCGGGCATCGATAAAACGATCGAGTTTAGGTGAATTCTGTGTTTAGAAAGCCTTTATCACACGAATTCGCAGAGCAACGAGTTCGAGAAATTTTTATTCGATGAAAAATCCGTGAAAACGCTCATTTTCTTGAATTTTTTTTTGTTTCCCAGTTGAGCAGCAAAATCGGGCATCGATAAAACGATCGAGGTTAGGTGAATTCTGTGGACCGAAAGCCTTACCACACGAATTCGCAGAGCAACAAATTCGAGAAGTCTTTAATCCAGGAAAAGGCCTTGAAAACTTCTCATTCTCGTGACTTTTTTCTCGTTTCCACTTGAGTAACATAATTAGGCACCGATAAAACGATGGAGAGTTGGAGAATTTTCTATACCGAAAGCCTTTAACACACGAATTCGCAGAGCAACGAATTCGAGAAATTTTAATCGATGAAAAATCCGTTAAAACGCTCATTTTCTTGATTTTTTTTCGTTTCAGTTGAGCAACAAAATCGGGCAGCGATAGAACAATCGAGTTAGGTAAATTCTGTGTACCGATAGCCTTTACCACACGAATGCGCAGAGCAACGAGATCGAGAAATTTTTATTCGATGAAAAATCCGTGAAAACGCTCATTTTCTTGAATTTTTTTTTGTTTCCAGTTGAGCAGCAAAATCGGGCATCGATAAAACGATGGAGGTTAGGTGAATTCTGTGTACCGAAAGCCTTTGACACACGAATTCGCAGAGCAACGAATTCGAGAATTCTTTAATCGAGGAAAAATCCGTGAATGCTCTCATTTCCCTCACTTTTTTCTCGTTTCCAGGTGAGCAACAAAATCGGGCATCGATAAAACGATCGATGTTAGGTGAATTCTGTGTTCAGAAAGCCTTTATCACATGAATTCGCAGAGCAACGAGTTCGAGAAATATTTATTCGATGAAAAATCCGTGAAAACGCTCATTTTCTTGAATTTTTTTTTGTTTCCAGTTGAGCAGCAAAATCGGCCATCGATAAAACGATTGAGGTTAGGTGAATTCTGTGTTCAGAAAGCCTTTATCACATGAATTCGCAGAGCAACGAATTCGAGAATTCTTTAATCCAGGAAAAATCCGTGAAAACTCTCATTTTCGTGACTTTTTTTTTCGTTTCACTTGAGCAACAAATCAGGCATCGATAAAACGATCGGAGATTAGTTGAATTCTGTGGACCGAAAGCCTTTAACACACGAATTCGCAGAGCAACAAATTCGAGAAGTCTTTAATCCAGGAATAAATCCTTGAAAACTCTCATTTTCTTGACTTTTTTTTCGTTTTCGTTGAGCCACAAAATCAGGATCGATAAAACGATGGAGATTGGTGAATCTGTGTACCGAAAGCCTTTAACACACGAATTCGCAGAGCAACAAATTCGAGAAGTCTTTAATCCAGGAAAAATCCTTGAAAACTCTCATTTTCTTGACTTTTTTTCTCGTTCCAGTTGAGCAACAAAATCGGGCATCGATAAAACGATCGAGGTTAGGTGAATTCTGTGTACCGAAAGCCTTTAACACACGAATTCGCAGAGCAACAAATTCGAGAAGTCTTTAATCCAGGAAAAATCCTTGAAAACTCTCATTTTCTTGACTTTTTCTCGTTTCCACTTGAGCAACAAAATCGGGCATCGATAAAACGATCGAGGTTAGGTAAATTCTCGTATACCGAAAGCCATTAACACACGAATTCGCAGAGCAACAGAATTCGAGAAGTCTTTAATCCAGGAAAAATCCTTGAAAACCTCACGTTTTCTTGTATTTTTTGTTCGTTTCCAGTTGAGCAACAAAATCGGGCATCGATAAAACGATCGAGGTTAGGTGAATTCTGTGTACCGAAAGCCTTTAACACACGAATTCGCAGAGCAACTAATTCGAGAAGTCTTTAATCGAGGATAAAATCCGTGAAAGCTCTCATTTTCTTGACTTTTTTCTCGTTTCCAGTTGAGCAACAAAATCGGGCATCGATAGAACGATCGAGGTTAGGTAAATTCTTGTACCGAATTGCCTTTACCACACGAATTCGCAGTAGCAACAAATTCGAGAAGTCTTTAATCGAGGAAAAATCCTCGAAAACTCTCATTTTCTTGATTTTTTTTTCGTTTCCACTTGAGCAACAAAATCAGGTATCGATAAAACGATGGAGATTGGTTGAATTCTGTGTACCGAAAGCCTTTAACACACGAATTCGCAGAGCAACAAATTCGAGAAGTCTTTAATCGAGGAAAAATCCGTGAAAACTCTCATTTTCTTGACTTTTTTTTGATTTCCAGTTAAGCAACAAAATCGGGCATCGATAAAACGATCGATGTTAGGTGAATTCTGTGTTCAGAAAGCCTTTATCACATGAATTCGCAGAGCAACGAGTTCGAGAAATATTTATTCGATGAAAAATCCGTGAAAACGCTCATTTTCTTGAATTTTTTTTTGTTTCCAGTTGAGCAGCAAAATCGGCCATCGATAAAACGATTGAGGTTAGGTGAATTCTGTGTTCAGAAAGCCTTTATCACATGAATTCGCAGAGCAACGAGTTCGAGAAATTTTTATTCGATGAAAAATCCGTACAAAACGCTCATTTTCTTGACATTTTTTTCGTTTCCAGTTAAGCAACAAAATCGGGCATCGATAAAACGATCGAGGTTAGGTGAATTCTGTGTACCGAAAGCCTTTCACACACGAATTCGCAGAGCAACAAATTCGAGAATTCTTTAATCCAGAAAAAATCCGTGAAAACTCTCATTTTCGTGACTTTTTTCTCGTTTCCACTTGAGTATCATAATCAGGCATCGATTAAAACGATGGAGAGTCGGAGAATTTTCTATACCGAAAGCCTTTAACACACGAATTCGCAGAGCAACGAATTCGAGAAATTTTTAATCGATGAAAAATCCTTGAAAACTCTCATTTTCTTGACATTTTTTTCGTTTCCAGTTGAGCAACAAAATCGGGCATCGATAAAACAATCGAGGTTAGGTGAATTCTGTGGACTGAAAACCATTAACACACGAATTCGCAGAGCAACAAATTCGAGAATTCTTTAATAGAGGAAAAATCCGTGAAAACTCTCATTTTCGTGACTCTTTCTTGACGTTTCAACTTGTGCAACAAATCAGGATCCGTTAAAAGGATGGAGACTTCGGTGAATTCTGATTACCGAAAGCCTTTAACACACGAATTCGCAGAGCGACCAATCTCGAGAATTTCTTTGATCGAGGGAAAATGCTTGATAAACTCTCATTTACTTGACTTTTTTTTCGTTTCCATTTGAGCATCAAAACCGGGAATCGATTAAAACGATCGAGGTTACGTAAATTCTGGTACCCGAAAGCCTTTTGACACACGACTTCGCAGAAACAACAAATTCGAGAAAGTCTTCAATCGAGGAAAAACTGCTTGAAAGCTCTCATTTTCTTGCACTTTTTGTTCGTTTCCAGTTTGAGCCAGCAAATTCGGGAATCGATAAATGCCGATCGAGGTTAGGTGACCATTCTGTTGTATGATATCCTTAACACGCGCATTAACAGAGCAACAAATTCGAGAAGTCTTTATTAATAGAGGAAAATCCGTTTTGAAAACTCTCATTTTCGTGACTTTTCTTGACGTTTCAACTGTGCAACAAAATCAGGGATCGTTAAAAGGATGGAGACTTCGGTGAATTCTGCATACCGAAAGCCTTTAACACACGAATTCGCAGAGCGACCAATTCGAGAATTCTTTGATCGAGGAAAAATGCTTGAAAACTCTCATTTTACTTGACTTTTTTTTTCGTTTCCATTGAGCATCAAAACCGGGCATCGATAGAACGATCGAGGTTAGGTAAATTCTGTGTACCGATTGCCTTTACCACACGAATGCGCAGAGCAACAAATTCGAGAAGTCTTTAATCGAGGAAAAATCCTCGAAAACTCTCATTTTCTTGATTTTTTTTTTCGTTTCACTTGAGCAACAAAATCAGGTATCGATAAAACGATGGAGATTGCGTGAATTCTGTGTACCGAAAGCCTTTAACAGACGAATTCGCAGAGCAACAAATTCGAGAAGTCTTTAATCGGAGGAAAAATCCTTGAAAACTCTCATTTTCGTGACATTTTTTTCGTTTCCAGTTGAGCAACAAAATCGGGAATCGATAAAACGATCGAGGTTAGGTGAATTCTGTGGACCGAAAGCCTTTAACACACGAATTCGCAGAGCAACAAATTCGAGAATTCTTTAATCGAGGATAAATCCGTGAAAACTCGCATTTTCTTGACTTTTTTTTCGTTTCCAGTTGAGCAACGAAATCGGGCATCGATAGAACGATCGAGGTTAGGTGAATTCTGTGTACCGAAAGCCTTTAACACACGAATTCGCAGATCAACGAATTCGAGAAATTTTTAATCGATGAAAAAGCCGTTAAAACGCTCATTTTCTTGAAATTTTTTTTCGTTTCCAGTTAAGCAACAAAATCGGGCATCGATAAAACGATCGAGGTTAGGTGAATTCTGTGGACCGATAGCCTTTGACAGACGAATTCGCAGAGCAACGAATTTGAGAATTCTTTAATCGAGGAAAAATCCGTGAAAGCTCTCATTTCCGTGACTTTTTTCTCGTTTCCAGTAAAGCAACAAATTCGGGCATCGATAAAACGATCGAGTTTAGGTGAATTCTGTGTTTAGAAAGCCTTTATCACACGAATTCGCAGAGCAACGAGTTCGAGAAATTTTTATTCGATGAAAAATCCGTGAAAACGCTCATTTTCTTGAATTTTTTTTTGTTTCCAGTTGAGCAGCAAAATCGGGCATCGATAAAACGATCGAGGTTAGGTGAATTCTGTGGACCGAAAGCCTTTACCACACGAATTCGCAGAGCAACAAATTCGAGAAGTCTTTAATCCAGGAAAAGCCCTTGAAAATTCTCATTCTCGTGACTTTTTTCTCGTTTCCACTTGAGTAACATAATTAGGCACCGATAAAACGATGGAGAGTTGGAGAATTTTCTATACCGAAAGCCTTTAACACACGAATTCGCAGAGCAACGAATTCGAGAAATTTTTAATCGATGAAAAATCCGTTAAAACGCTCATTTTCTTGATTTTTTTTTCGTTTCCAGTTGAGCAACAAAATCGGGCAGCGATAGAACAATCGAGATTAGGTAAATTCTGTGTACCGATAGCCTTTACCACACGAATGCGCAGAGCAACGAGATCGAGAAATTTTTATTCGATGAAAAATCCGTGAAAACGCTCATTTTCTTGAATTTTTTTTTGTTTCCAGTTGAGCAGCAAAATCGGGCATCGATAAAACGATCGAGGTTAGGTGAATTCTGTGGACTGAAAGCCTTTGACACACGAATTCGCAGAGCAACGAATTCGAGAATTCTTTAATCGAGGACAAATCCGTGAAAGCTCTCATTTCCGTGACTTTTTTCTCGTTTCCAGTTAAGCAACAAAATCGGGCATCGATAAAACGATCGATGTTAGGTGAATTCTGTGTTCAGAAAGCCTTTATCACATGAATTCGCAGAGCAACGAGTTCGAGAAATATTTATTCGATGAAAAATCCGTGAAAACGCTCATTTTCTTGAATTTTTTTTTGTTTCCAGTTGAGCAGCAAAATCGGCCATCGATAAAACGATTGAGGTTAGGTGAATTCTGTGTTCAGAAAGCCTTTATCACATGAATTCGCAGAGCAACGAGTTCGAGAAATTTTTATTCGATGAAAAATCCGTGAAAACGCTCATTTTCTTGAATTTTTTTTTGTTTCCAGTTGAGCAGCAAAATCGGCCATCGATAAAACGATTGAGGTTAGGTGAATTCTGTGGACCGAAAGCCTTTAACACACGAATTCGCAGAGCAACAAATTCGAGAAGTCTTTAATCGAGGAAAAATCCTCGAAAACTCTCATTTTCTTGATTTTTTTTTCGTTTCCACTTGAGCAACAAAATCAGGTATCGATAAAACGATGGAGATTGCGTGAATTCTGTGTACCGAAAGCCTTTAACAGACGAATTCGCAGAGCAACAAATTCGAGAAGTCTTCAATCGAGGAAAAATCCGTGAAAACTCTCATTTTCTTGACTTTTTTTTTGTTTCCAGTTGTGCAACAAAATCGGGCATCGATAAAACGATCGAGGTTAGGTGAATTCTGTGGACCGAAAGCCTTTAACACACGAATTCGCAGAGCAACAAATTCAAGAAGTCTTTAATCCAGGAAAAATCCTTGAAAACTCTCATTTTCGTGACTTTTTCTTCGTTTCCACTTGAGCAACAAAATCAGGTATCGATAAAACGATCGAGGTTAGGTTAATTCTCTATACCGAAAGCCATTAACACACGAATTCGCAGAGCAACAGAAGTCGAGAAGTCTTTAATCCAGGAAAAATCCTTGAAAACTCACGTTTTCTTGTATTTTTTGTTGTTTCTAGTTGAGCAACAAAATCGGGAATCGCTAAAACGATCGAGGTTAGGTGAATTCTGTGGACCGAAAGCCTTTAACACACGAATTCGCAGAGCAACCAATTCGAGAATTCTTTAATCGAGGATAAATCCGTGAAAACTCGCATTTTCTTGACTTTTTTTTCGTTTCCAGTTGAGTAACAAAATCGGGCATCGATAGAACGATCGAGGTTAGGTAAATTCTGTGTACCGATTGCCTTTACCACACGAATGCGCAGTGCAACAAATTCGAGAAGTCTTTAATCGAGGAAAATCCTCGAAAACTCTCATTTTCTTGATTTTTTTTTCGTTTCCACTTGAGCAACAAAATCAGGTATCGATAAAACGATGGAGATTGCGTGAATTCTATGTACCGAAAGCCTTTAACAGACGAATTCGCAGAGCAACAAATTCGAGAAGTCTTTAATCGAGGAAAAATCCGTGAAAACTCTCATTTTCTTGACTTTTTTTTTGTTTCCAGTTGAGCAACAAAATCGGGCATCGATAAAACGATCGAGGTTAGGTGAATTCTGTGGACCGAAAGCCTTTAACACACGAATTCGCAGAGCAACAAATTCAAGAAGTCTTTAATCCAGGAAAAATCCTTGAAAACTCTCATTTTCGTGACTTTTTCTTCGTTTCCACTTGAGCAACAAAATCAGGTATCGATAAAACGATCGAGGTTAGGTTAATTCTCTATACCGAAAGCCATTAACACACGAATTCGCAGAGCAACAGAAGTCGAGAAGTCTTTAATCCAGGAAAAATCCTTGAAAACTCACGTTTTCTTGACTTTTTTTCCGTTTTCAGTTGAGCAACGAAATCAGGCATCGATAAAACGATCGAGACTAGGTGCTTTCTGTGTTCAGAAAGCCTTTAACACACGAATTCGCAGAGCAACAAATTCGAGAAGTCTTTAATGCAGAAAAAATCCGTGAAAACTCTCATTTTCGTGACTTTTTTCTCGTTTCCAGTTGGGCAACAAAATCGGGCATCGATAAAACGATCGAGGTTAGGTGAATTCTGTGTACCGAAAGCCTTTAACACACGAATTCGCAGAGCAACAAATTCGAGAAGTCTTCAATCGAGGGAAAATCCGTGATAACTCTCATTTTCTTGATTTTTTTTTGTTTCCAGTTGAGCTACAAAATCGGGCATCGATAAAACGATCGAGGTTAGGTGAATTCTGTGGCCCGAAAGCCTTTGACACACAAATTCGAAGAGTAATAAATTCGAGAAATTTTTAATCGAGGAAGAAATCGTGAAAACTGTCATTTAAATATTATATAAATTATTAAATAAATTATTAAATTGCGAGTAATTTAAAGAAATATCTGAACAAATATTATTTATTTAATTTAATATATATTAGTAAATCGGGTGTGATTGTATACGTGTCTTTCCGCATAGTAGTTTTTGGTTTAAGGTCATTGCATTCCATCCAACATGAATTGCCTTTTCTGTAGATAAAAGAAGAATAATGACCAATAGCATGTTGCATTGTGTCATTACTTGCTCTTCGCAAGTCTCTTAAACCATGGAAAGCAACTACACCTATTAGGTGCAGGTTATATTAATAGAACAATATAATCTATAAAGAAAATTAAAGAATTTAGTTATAAAGGTATCAACATTATATTTGTAATTTAGATTATATTTACTTACAACTATAAAAATTAAAAGATTTTGTCCCATAAAAGACCAGTCTCAGACTTACATCATCCGTATACAGGGAAAATGCATTTTGAGTTAGTGCAATATGTACTTTGTTGACCGATTAATCAATTTTGATCTAATCACTCTTTTTTCGTAGCTGAAGCATGGAATTTTCTACTGAAACTACTTCGATTATAATATATTTAAATTCTGAATTGTTGGGTTAAGAAAATCTTAAAAATTCCCCAAACTTGTGAATAATTGGAATTTTTTTAATTTTAGACTCTTCTTAACCCAACTATTTAGGATTTTGAAACATCACAAACTAACTAGCTTTAGTAGGAAATTATATGCTCCATCTACAAAATAGTGTGATTATTAGATCAAAATTGATTTATCGATCAAAAGTTTACCCTGTGCACAAGCTCAAAATGCATTTTTTTCAGTATAAGGTATATAAATTTAATTTTATTTAGGAGAACATTTTTCTGTTTTTATAATTGTAAGTATTACATACTTTGTCTTTTATATGAGGGTAATCCAAAGTAGCGAGCAGCATTAAATACAAAATACTATCGAAGGCGCAAGTGTTCCTCAAAGTAACATTTTTATCCATTAGTTTGATCGGAGCGTTTAGAATCATATTTCCATTTTTGATGACAACAATATTATTATTTTTATCCTACTGAATGGAATCTCTTACATCATCTTTCCTTTGCCCTAAATTTTTGGCAGGGCGACGATATTTATTTTTTTCTTTTTTCTCATCCGCGTCTCTCAGTGCTGAATAATTTTTCGGATTTGTTTTTCTCAAACAATTTAAACACATACGCTTTTCACCGTATCCTTCTTCTCCATCTTCAATTGCTATCGAGCAAGAGGTAAAAATATGTACTGCTTTGTCACACAAAATACATTTGTGGGCACCCATTGGAAAGTTACCATCTTTACAAGCAGGACACTGTACTATAGTTTTGCTTTCTCTGAGTCGTTTGGGTGTCAGTCGGGGATGTCCTTGACCTCTCCAATTTTCTACTTCATTTAGAATAATGTTTTTCTTGGTGTAATCATTTACTTCACTTAAATCAATCGATTCACATGTATGATCGTCCGTATGTTCTTTACATGTATCTACGGATTTTTCTACTGTTTTAGAATCCAAATTAGAATTTATCAATTTAACCTTTCCTTGAAGGTACAAAATATGCTCTTCGACAAATTGGTCCACTCTTACTGGATATTTAAATTTCCTCATTAAGACTGTTTTTATTTTATTTATTTCACCTTCTACAGGGGCGCTTGATGCAGGAATGCGTCCGTAATTAAATTTGGGGCTTAATATGTTGTCCCAGATAGGAAACAATTCTAAATCTTTTAGAAGGTGTCTTACAATAACATTTTTTTGTGATGATTCTTTCACATCTACGTAATACGCATTAATAGTTGAACCTTCTTGTTCGAAGAAGGGTTTAGCACTATCATAAATACATTGAGCCCAATTTCCCCAATAATTAAATGCTTGTTGAGTATCTTGCTGAGTACTGTAAGGAGCTTTATGTACATCATCTTCAGAAGTCGCCTCTACATTTATTTCTTGATATTCTATAAAAAGGATAATAAATACATAACTTAAATATAATAACAATATTTCAATATACTTTTATAGCATTTTAAACGCAAAATCAGAATTTTTTGTAAATATTCTCCCTCCATAGATTGTGAATTTTCAGAAGTTAACGATTTTTTGAGAGATAATTTAAGTAGGTAATAAATTACACAACCATATTTGAAAAGTTATGTACGACGTTTTATCTGTCAAGTTTTGCAGATCTACATTTATTTAACACAAATAAGCATTACAAACAAAAATAAAATTGGAAAAATAGCAAACAAATTTTAAAATCAATTATTACCAAGTATTTTATTAATTGTTACATTTTTTTGTTATTTTTCCAATTTTATTTGTGTTTGTAATAATTTGTGTGTTAAATAAATGTAATACCAGAAGAGGTCTGCAAAACCTGGCAGACGAAACGTCGTATATAACTTTTCTTTAATGCTATAAAATATCGTACGAAACTGTTTTAGGAGGTGTTTTTTTATTCTACTCAAAGTTGTTCGCACGAGCGAAGCGAGTGAGTGAGAGCCATCTCCACAATAGTGTAATAATATACTACTTGTTTATTGTTTATAGCGTAAATTTGTATAGCGTGTTTGTATAAGTGTGTGCAAGCGCGAGGGCGTATACGTGTGCATGTGAGTATGTTTCGAATTCAGAAAGAAACTTCAATAATTTAAATAAATGGAAGATAAATAAATCAACTGATATTAAAAAATGTAAAATTAAAATTTACCCGTTACTAATCTTATGAGAGCTTCCTTCTCTTTTGCACAGTCAGTTAAGGTTCCGTCTGGTAACGTGCCCTCAAGTTCACAACTGGACAATATGAAAATGCCCCGAATTATTTTTTCTGCTTGAATAAGATCCTGACACATAATCAGTTGTCCGATTGCAGCTTTATAAAGCACTGCCACTCGACGATTCAAATCGTGTAAATGATGTCGGTATTTGTTCAAAAAATGCGCTACGTCCGGATTCTTGTTTGAATATGTTCAGGTTCTCTCAAACAATCTGCATATTCTTCGATATTAAAATACCGCGAATACTGTAGGACGGCTGCATTTAATAAGGCTCGTGCTCCATCGCATACAAATTCCTTTGGATATGGAGCTAATTTATGAAAATGGGATAGAAATTGATGAATGTCACCAGTATTGTGCCTTTCTGCAATTTTTTGGCATACTGTAAATTGTCTTTCTTCGCAGTTGCAGCTAGGAAATATAAAATATACTAAGTATGGATTGTAAAGGTAAGCTACATACTCTTATGCGTATGAAGCTATACCTTATAACGAGCGCGAGTGACGATCGGAAAAGCTCGTAGGTGATCGGGAAAGCCCGCGCGTAAGCCGCGTAAGGACTAATAATGGTCCGACGCGCAAGCCGACTGAGGAGAGTATATAGAGAGTTTGTGCGAGTCATCGTAAATAGACACGTCGCCGGTAACGCCTTCCTTGATATTTCGTGGCAAGAGAACAAGAATCGTTATCGCGGATTCTTGCTCGGGTTCTGGGTTTCGTGCCGTAAAGAACGAGTGATTTTGTGGAGTGAGTGTGCTGGTGTCGAGCGCACAGCTCCAGCGACTCCCAGGAACCTGCGAGGACGGCGAAGTTGCCGCGCGCGAGAGCCCGACGGAGAGAGGGGAAACAGGCGAAGCCAAGCGCATCGACGGGGAGATAAGGTACGTGGTGCACCACTCGCGAGCCGTCGAAGCCGTAAAGACTCTCTCTTTACGGCTATAACTTTAAGTTAGGAATCGACGGATCTCGCCCGCGCGCGACGGCGAGGAAGCTAACGGGCGACCGCGTACGCGTGCTAGAAAGAGAGAAAGTACGAGTAACCCCGGTGGTTGCACCTCTTCACGAGACCTCACGCGGCCTATATACGGCTTTTGTTAAACCTTTGTTTTATGTTAAACTGTATTTATATTTCTTTAACTTGAATAAAATTCATATGTAATCAATATCCGAGTACGAGTTTGATTATTGATTACCGGCGTATGTTATTCCCGTTATCCCGAATAGCGCCCTCTCCGTTTCAGGAGCGGCCGAGGTAAACTTACCGCATTTATCCCTTTTATTCGCGGTCCTTTTCAGCTCACGACGTTTTAGCTGTACAAAGACGCGAGATCGGCAAGCGATCTCGCGGTTGATAACGGACATCGCAACGGTAGGTCGTGCGCGGGGTTCACTGATTTGAATCCGCCGCGCACTCTCGGAGCACCGCCTAGGGAGTATAAATAGGCAGTGCCGTAGCAACCGATCCCTTTACCCCTACCGACGCGAAAGGTTGTACCCCGTTACAGGATATAATTAAAAATGTTAGATTTTATTATAATTATTGCAAGATTCATCAGCAATAGAATATTATATTTAAATTTCTAATAAACGTAATATTATTTTCTTGAACGTAAAACTATATTAAATTAGTATAAAACTGAATTGAACGCCTTAAGTAGGTAAGGGGGATAAATAGATTACCTTAGGAAAATACGAAAATTTTTATTGTAAGTATATAAATTAAAAAAAAATAATAGTAGATATCGAAAACTCTTCTAAAATTCCATCTACTTAAATAGTTCAATTTTGATAAAAATAAATGTTATTAAAGCTTATTGAAAAAAATAATGTGTGATTAATTTTGTATAGAGTACAAAAATTTCCAGATAGTATGAATAACGTAGGTTTTTTTTTCTTTTCTATTATTAAATATGAAACAAATATTTTAATTGTTAAATTCATTAGTAACTATTAGCTGTGATAAAAAGTTATAAAAAGAAATTAATTGGCAAGACTTTCGTGGAACGCATTGAAAAACTCTTATATCCATGAACATTACAGAAATAATATGATTTAAATAAATTAAGAAATAAAAAATGTATAATTTATAATAAGATATATATAGTATGTGTATGTGGATATATATATATATATATATATATATATATATATATATATGGGTGGTTCTCTGTGACATCGAAGATGAAAAAAATAAACGTTACTATAACTGTGGGAATATGTTTTAGAGGTATCCAGTAGTTCTCCTGAATTTTTTCAGATTTTTTCTGGGCCATTATTTTAAGTTACAGAGAGTCAAAGTTGACATTTTAGCACTTTTTTGCATTATATGCCCATTTTCATGAATTTTTAGCTCCCAGGGGATGCATTTTTCACTAAAAACATAAGTATGACTTTTTTTGTAAAATTTTCCGAACTTTTCATTAAAAATACTTTTAAAGACATAAATGTATGCTGTCACACTCTTGTAAGCCATTTAAACCAATTTAATCAGAGTTCGTTTCGCATTCAATATCTCTGCCCATCTCTTCACCCTTTACGTCCACGTCTCTCAGGTCGACCTCAAACGCATCATCGTTCAACTCATCGCTTGTAATACCCATCTCTTTCGCATCATTCAAATCCCATTCAATCATTTCAGATTTTACTAAATTACCTAATTCGGTAGAGGGGTAAGTAATTAGCTGGTTTTTGACCGGAATGGTCAGTAGTTCCCTTTTATTGCGCCTAGCCTTGATTGCTTCAGATACCACTCAAATCTGATCTCCTGATAGGTGATCCATATCTGAAAAACATGTATCGCAATCAGCTGATGGTTCAACCTCTCGAACACAAAGCTGTTAAACCATCAGCGAATGTAGCCAACTAACACTTGAACACAAAGTGTAGCCAACCACATCCCCACTAATGCACTGCGAGAACGTACGACGCCTGCAGCACATCAGCAGACCAGCTGTGCCGATGAATGCAACTTTTAAAACACTTTAATAAGTATTATTTATTATGTACACAGGGTACATGTGAATCCGGATTCTGTTGTGAAAATTATTTGCTTTTCATGAAGGTCTAGACCAACCTTCTGCCTGGGGAAACTCTTCTCATATCAATTCTCATTTTAAAAGCGCATCACTTTGTTAACGTTAACTTTTACTTAATATCCTTTTAAAGTTGCTTAGACATTTGTTGGACCGATATTGTATCGCATGCGGTACGAGAAAGAGGAAAAAGAAAAGAAAAGAAAAGGAAGATCAGCTGATCCGAATTTAGCGCGCAAGATCCTGCCTATCTAGCCTTTCGTCTGCCATACTTCGAGCTTCTTTGCCTCAAGAACACCCCGCTCCGCGCTCACCTAGTCTCGCTCGTTTCCCTACTACGTAAGTACGCGTCTCCGCTCTCTTTCCCACTTCGCGTGCGCCCGAACTCGCGCTTCTCCCGTACACGCCCTTCTCCCGTACTCGCCCTTCTCTCTCTTTCTCGAGTGTTCCCGAGCTCGTTCGGCCGCTCCCGCCTCGCGCTCTTTTTTTCACTCGCGCTCACGCTCTCCTTCTCACTCGCGCTCTCGCTCTCCTTCTCACTCGCACTCTCACTCTGCTATTCCTATTTCGTCGCTCACGTGTTCCCGCCGCATGCAATACCCGGTACAAACAAATGCCGCACTCTGACCTTTCCAAGGTCCTGTTCCACGAATTTTTCAACAAAAAAACAAAAGACAAACGTGTCTATGAACATTTTTCTCATCACACTCACAATTTTTCGCATCTAGGCTTTTCTCATCGCATCCACACAAGATTAATAATCGATTAATAAATAAATTAATAAAATTAATAAACCATGAATACCGGCCGGTGAATTTGCATAACATGTTAGTCTAAGATCGCATCGCACAACGATATCGTTTTAAACACAAATCACCGCGTCGCTATCAAATCGATTTTCGCTTCACTTAATTAATATTTCCACCTACCCCTGGTGATGCTGCTCGTCGTCTTCTCTCCTTTTTCCGACATCCTGGCTATTCGCGCCTCTTACCAAAATAAGATCCTTCTCAGAATTCCCCGTGCAAATGGAAGCGGTGGTGGGCCGATAACCTGATGGATTATTGGGTGAAGGCAGCAATAAAACTCGTCACACTAATTCACTTCACTTAAATATTTATTATATATATATGAAATTATAGTCTGTAAAAATAGTTTGCGGGTGCACCGTATTTGACCTGCACGGATCGGCAGCCGAGCAGAGAGTAAGTCCTCCGACGGACACCGTGCTCTTCTATTGTCTTAAGGTGGTGGGGGGAAATCGACAGAATGGCCGATCGCAATTCCAACAATAAACATTTATAATCAAAATTTAGAGTAAAACAAATTCAGAATGCTTTTATTTTTAATAGAGAAGTAGTAATGATTTGCTTTTTAAGATTACTTGTTTTAAAATAGATTCATATATTGTCTAACACCAGTTGTTTGTACCAGAAAATACAGCAGTTAGATACTGCAGAAGCTTCAAAACATGTTTCTGACAAGATTTATTAAAGCTATAGATGTTATTATCAAGAAGCAGATTTTACTACGAAGCCAAAATAAAAAAAAACGTTTTTATGTTATAATTGTTTTCTCAGAAACTACTTAATGAAATGGACTTAAATTTTTACAGTATATAGTTTTTATTTATGTTACACCAATTTATTTAATCAATTCAACCGATTATTTTCGGAGATATGAGCAATCAAAAATTTAATTAAACAATATACAATGCTTAATTACTTCGGTATTTACAAATCTTTTTAGCTCCGAAAATATACAGATCGCTGTACCTATAAAGACAAACTTTTTCCAAAATTTCGAGTGGATTGAAAGCTTTTTGTGCACGAAAACATTTACCATAGAGTTCATTTTGTTAATTTGCTTTTATCACTCGGTGGTTTTTAATGTACATGTATAGAATTTTATCTATCTTCTCTTTTTATTGTTTTACCAAAAACTGTCAAATAGAAGTATTTGAAATCTTTACAGCATACAACCTCTCCTAAAACTACGTGTCGAAGGCACCGTTGGCCTTCTCAGTTTTAAATAATATGTCATGATTCGCATTGCATAATATATAATAATAATTTTGTTGCTCAAGTGGAACCGAGAAAAAAGTCACGAAAATGAGAGTTTTCACGGATTTTTCCTCGATTATAAATTTCTCGAATTTGTTGCTCTGCGAATTCGTGTGTGAAAGGCTTTCGGTACACAAAATTCACCCAATCTCCATCGTTTTATCAATGCCTGATTTTGTTGCTAAAGTGGAAACGAAAAAAAAGTCACGAAAATGAGAGTTTTCACGAATTTTTCCTCGATTAAACATTTCTCGAATTTGTTGCTCTGAGAATTCGTGTGTTAAAGGCTTTCGGTACACAGAATTCACCCAATCTCCATCGTTTTATCGATGCCTGATTTTGTTGCTCAAGTGGAATCGAAAAAAAAGTCAGGAAAATGAGAGTTATCACGGATATATCCTGGATTAAAAAATTCCTGAATTGCTGCTCTGCGAATTCGTGTGTTAAAGGCTTTCGGTACACAGAATTCACCTAACCTCGATCGTTTTATCGATGCCTGAAAGTGTTGCTCAACTGAAAACGAAAAAAAGTCAAGAAAATGAGAGTTTTCAAGGATATTTCCTGGATTAAAGACTTCACGAATTTGTTGCTCTGCGAATTCGTGTGTTAAGGGGATGTCGGAGCTATAGCCTCGATCAAAAGCCGCTCGATCTCGCGGCTTCGAATGGCGCTGTAGTCAGGTGTCGTTTTCTACAATAAACGTACTTAAAACATAAATTATAAATTTTGCAGCTACATAGAGCTGTTGAAAGATACTTTCCCCCCTAGCTATAACTAAGGTTAAGGTAATTGTAATATTACTCTTGGCAGCAAATGTTTATTTTTTTAAAGAAATGTGAAATACGTCTCATATTCAATGAATCTATATCTGCCGTAATGCGACACGGAACGTATTTCACATTTCTTTAAAAAAATAAACATTTGCTGCCAAGAGTGATATTACAGTTACCTTAATTTTAGTTATAGCTAGGGGGGAAAGTATCTTTCAACAGCTCTATGTAGCTGTAAAATTTATAATTTATGTTTTAAGTACGTTTATCGTAGAAATCGACACCTGACTACAGCGCCATTCAAAGCCGCGAGATCGAGCGGCTTTTGATCGAGGCTATAGCTCCGACATCCCCTTAAAGGCTTTCGGTCCACAGAATTCACCCAATCTCCATCGTTTTATCGATGCCTGATTTTGTTGCTCAAGTGGAAAAGAGAAAAAAGTCACGAAAATAAGAGCTTTCACGGATTTTTCCTCGATTATGAACTTCTCGAATTTGTTGCTCTGCGAATTCGTGTGTTAAAGGCTTTCGGTCCACAGAATTCACCCAATCTCCATCGTTTTATCGATGCCCGATTTTGTTGCTCAAGTGGAAACGAGAAAAAAGTCAGGAAAATAAGAGTTATCACGGATTTTTTCTGGATTAAAGACTTCTCGAATTTGTTGCTCTGCGAATTCGTGTGTTAAAGACTTCGGTCCACAGAATTTAACCAATCTCCATCGTTTTGTCGATGCCTGATTTTGTTGCTCAAGTGAAAACGAGAAAAAAGTCACGAAAATGAGAGTTTTCACGGATTTTTCCCCGATTAAAGACTTCTCGAATTTGTTGCTCTGCGAATTCGTGTGTTAAAGACTTCGGTCCACAGAATTTAACCAATCTCCATCGTTTTGTCGATGCCTGATTTTGTTGCTCAAGTGGAAACGAGAAAAAAGTCACGAAAATGAGAGTTTTCACGAATTTTTCTTGATTAAATTTTCTCGAATTTGTTGCTCTGCGAATTCGTGTGTTAAAGGCTTTCGGTACACAGAATTCACCTAACCACGATCGTTTTATCGATGCCTGAAGTTGTTGCTCAACTGAAAACGAAAAAAAAGTCAAGAAAATGAGTGTTTTCACGGTTTTTTCCTTGATTAAAGACTTCTCGAATTTGTTGCTCTGCGAATTCGTGTGTTAAAGGCTTTCGGGATACAGAATTCACCTATCCTCGATCGTTTTGTCGATGCCTGAAAGTGTTGCTCAACTGAAAACGAAAAAAAGTCAAGAAAATGAGAGTTTTCAAGGATATTTCCTGGATTAAAGACTTCACGAATTTGTTGCTCTGCGAATTCGTGTGTTAAAGGCTTTCGGTCCACAGAATTCACCCAATCTCCATCGTTTTATCGATGCCTGATTTTGTTGCTCAAGTGGAAAAGAGAAAAAAGTCACGAAAATAAGAGCTTTCACGGATTTTTCCTCGATTATGAACTTCTCGAATTTGTTGCTCTGCGAATTCGTGTGTTAAAGGCTTTCGGTCCACAGAATTCACCCAATCTCCATCGTTTTATCGATGCCCGATTTTGTTGCTCAAGTGGAAACGAGAAAAAAGTCAGGAAAATAAGAGTTATCACGGATTTTTTCTGGATTAAAGACTTCTCGAATTTGTTGCTCTGCGAATTCGTGTGTTAAAGACTTCGGTCCACAGAATTTAACCAATCTCCATCGTTTTGTCGATGCCTGATTTTGTTGCTCAAGTGAAAACGAGAAAAAAGTCACGAAAATGAGAGTTTTCCACGGATTTTTCCCCGATTAAAAGACTTCTCGAATTTGTTGCTCTGCGAATTCGTGTGTTAAAGACTTCGTCCACAGAATTTAAACCAATCTCCATCGTTTTGGTCGATGCCTGATTTTGTTGCTCAAGTGAAACGAGAAAAAAGTCACGAAAATGAGAGTTTTCACGAATTTTTCTTGATTAAATTTTCTCGAATTTGTTGCTCTGCGAATTCGTGTGTTAAAGGCTTTCGGTACACAGAATTCACCTAACCACGATCGTTTTATCGATGCCTGAAGTTGTTGCTCAACTGAAAACGAAAAAAAAGTCAAGAAAATGAGTGTTTTCACGGTATTTTTCCTTGATTAAAGATTTCTTGAATTTGTTGCTCTGCGAATTCGTGTGTTAAAGGCTTCGGGATACAGAATTCACCTATCCCGATCGTTTTGTCGATGTCTGATTTTGTTGCTCAAGTGGAATCGAAAAAAAAATCAAGAATATGTGAGTTTTCAAGGATTTTTCCTCGATTAAGACTTTCTCGAATTAGTGTGCTCTGCTAATTCGTGTGTCACAGGTCTTTCGTACACAGAATTTCACCAATACTCCATCGTTTTATCGATTCCCTGATTTTGGATGGCTCAATGATAACGAAATAAAAAGTCAGGAAAATGAGAGTTTATCAGGCATTCTTTCCTCGATCAAAGAACTTCTCGATTTGTCGCTTCTGCGAATTCGTGTTGGTTAAGGCTTTCGGTATGCAGAATTCACCGAATTCCATCCGTTTAACGAGCCCTGATTTTGTTGCACAAGTTAGAAACGAGCAAGAAAGTCACGAAATGAGAGCTTTCTCGGATTTTTCCTCTATTAAGAATTGCTCGTATTTGATTGCTCTGCGAATTCTGTGTGTCAAAAGGCTTTCCTGTCCACAGAATTCAACCATCTCCATCGTTTTATAGATGCCTGATTTTGTTGCTCAAGTGAAACGAGAAAAAGTCACGAAAATGAGAGTTTTCACGGATTTTTCTGGATTAAAGACATTCTCGAATTTGTTGCTCTGCGAATTCGTGTGTTAAAGACTTCGGCCACAGAATTAACCAATCTCGCATCGTTTTGTCGATGCTGATTTTGTTGCTCAAGTGGAAACGAGAAAAAAGTCAAGAATATGATGAGTTTCAAGGAATTTTTCCTCGATTAAAGACTTCTCGAATTTGTTGCTCTGCGAAATTCGTGTGTCAAAGGACTTCGGTCCACAGAATTCAACCAATCTCCATCGTTTAGTAGATGCCTGATTGTTGTTGCTCAAGTGCAAAACGAGAAAAAAGTCAAGAAAATGAGAGTTTTCAAGGATCTTTCTTCGATTAAAGATTTCTCGAATTTGTTGCTCTGAGAATTCGTGTGTTAAAGGCTTTCAGGTACACAGAATTCACCTAACCTACGATCGTTTATCGATGCCTGAAAGTTGTTGCTCAACTGAAAACGAAAAAAAAGTCAAGAAAATGAGTGTTTTCACGGATTTTCCTGGATTAAAGATTCTTCGAATTTGGTTGCTGCTGCTGAATTCGTGTGTTAAAGGCTTTCGGTAGCACAGAATTCAACCGAATCTCCATCGTTTTATCGATGCCTGATTTTGTTGACGCAACGGGAAAACGAAAAAAAAGTACAAGAAAATGAAGAAGTTTTAAGGAATTATTACTCGATTAAAGACTATCTTCGAATGTGTTGCTCTGCGAAATTCGTGTGTTGAAAGGCTTGCGTACACAGAATTCACACTAACTCTTCGGAATCGCAATTATCGATGCCTGATTTGATTGCCTAAGTGGAAACGAAAAAAAAGTCAAGAAAAATGAGAGTTTGCAAAGGATTTTCCTCGGATTAAGACTATCTCGAATTTGGTGATCTGCGAAATTCGTAGTGGTCCAAAAGGCTTTCGTAGCACATGAATTTACCCTAATCTCGCATCGATTTATCGATGGCCCGATTTTGTTGCTCAAGCTGGCAAAGCAGAAAAAAAAGGCAAGTAAAATGAGAGTTTTTCAAGGCATTTTTCCTGGATTAAAGACTTCTCGAATTGGTTGCTCTGCGAATTCGTAGTGGTTAAAGGCTTCGGTATACAGAATTCACCGAATCTTCATCGTATTATCCACTGCCTGATTTTGTTGCTTAAGCTGGGAAACGAAAAAAAAGTACAAGAAAATAAGAGTTTCAAGGAATTTTACTCCGATTATAGACTACTCGAATTTGTTGCTCTGGCGAATTCGATGTTTGAAGGCTTTCGGTACACAAAGTCACACATCTTCATCGTAGTATCGATGCCTGATTTGTTTGCTTAGGGGAAACGAAAAAAAAGTCAAGAAATGAGAGTTTTCAAGGAATTTTCCCTCGATTAAAACTTCTCGATTTTGTTGATCTGCGAATTCGTATTTAAAGGCTTTCCGTTACACAGAATTTACCCAATCTCTATCGATTTATCGTGCCCGATTTTGTTGCTCAAGTGGAAACGAAAAAAAAGTCAAGAAAATGAGAGTTTTCACGGATTTTTCTCGATTAAAGAACTCTCGAATTTGTTGCTCTGCGATTCTGTGTGTTAAAGGCTTTCGGTACACAGAATTAACCAATCTCCATCGTTTATCGATGCCTGATTTGTTGCTCAACTGGAAAGACGAAAAAAAAGTCAAGAAAATGAGAGTTTTCAAGGATTTTTCCTCGATTAAAGACTTCTCGAATTTGTTGCTCTGCGAATTCGTGTGTTAAAGGCTTTCGGTACACAGAATTCACCCATCTCCATCGTTTTATCGATGCCTGATTTTGTTGCTCAAGTGGAAAACGAGAAAAAAGTACGAAAATGAGAGTTATCACGATTTTTCCTGATTAAGACTATCTCGAATTTGTTGCTCTGCGAATTCGTGTGTTAAAGGCTTTCGTACACAGAATTTAACCAATCTCCATCGCTTATCGATGCCCGATTTTGTTTGCTCAAGTGGAAGACGAAAAAAAAGTCACGAAAATGAGAGTTTTCAAGGATTTTTCCTCGATTAAAGACTATCTCGAATTTGTTGCTCTGCGAATTCGTGTGTCAAAGGCTTTCGGTACACAGAATTCAACCAATCTCCATCGTTTTATCGATGCCTGATTTTGTTGCTCAAGTGAAAACGAGAAAAAAGTCAAGAAAATGAGAGTTTTCAAGGATTTTTCCTCGATTAAAGACTTCTCGAATTTGTTGCTCTGCGAATTCGTGTGTCAAAGGCTTTCGGTCCACAGAATTCAACCAATCTCCATCGTTTTATCGATGCCTGATTTTGTTGCTCAACTGAAAACGAAAAAAAAGTCAAGAAAATGAGAGTTTTCAAGGATTTTTCCTGGATTAAAGACTTCTCGAATTTGTTGCTCTGCGAATTCGTGTGTTAAAGGTTTTCTGGACACAGAATTCACCTAACCTCGATCGTTTTATCGATGCCCGATTTTGTTGCTCAACTGAAAACGAAAAAAAAGTCAAGAAAATGAGAGTTTTCACGGATTTTTCCTTGATTCAAGACTTCTCGAATTTGTTGCTCTGCGAATTCGTGTGTCAAAGGCTTCGGTCCACAGAATTCACCAACCTCCATCGATTTATCGATCCTGATTTTGTGGCTCAACTGGAAACGAAAAAAAGTCAAGAAATGAGAATTGTTCAATGATTTTTCCTGATTAAAGACTTCTCGAATTTGTTGCTCTGCAATTTCGTGTGTTAAAGGATTTCGGTACACAGAATTCACCTATCTTCGATCGCTTTATCGATTCCCGTTTTGTGAGCTCAACTGGAAAACCGAAAAAAAAATTCAAGTAAAGAGAATTTCAAAGATTTTTTCTGGTTCAAGACTTCTCGAATTTGTTGCTCTGCGAATTCGTTGTTAAAATCTTTTGGTACACAGAATTTACCTAACCTCGATCGTTTTATCTATGCCCGATTTTGTTGCTCAACTGGAAACGAGAAGAAAGTCACCAAATGAGAGCTTTCACGGATTTTACCTTGATTAAAAACTTCCCGAATTTGTTGCTCTGCGAATTCGTGTGCCAAAGGCTTTCGGTCCACAGAATTCACCCAATCCCATCGTTTTATCGAGCCTGAATTTGTTTGCTTAAGTGAACCGAAAAAAAAAGTCAAGAAAATGAGATGTTTTCAAGGATGTTTCCTCGAGTTAAAGACTTTCTCGAATTTGTTGATCTGCGAATTCGTGTGTTACCGGCTTTCGGGATACAGAAATTCACCTATCCTCGATCGTTTTGTCGATGTCTGATTTTGTTGCTCAGTGGAACCGAAAAAAAAAATCAAGAATATGTGAGTTTTCAAGGATTTTTCCTCGATTAAAGACTTCTCGAATTTGGTTGGCTTTGCGAATTCGTGGTCAAGGCTTCGGTCCACAGAATTCACCTAACAACGATCGTTTTATCGATGCCTGAGTGTTGCTCAAATGAAAACGAAAAAAAAGTCAAGAAAATGAGCGTTTCACGGAAATTTTCGTCGAAATTAAAAAATTTCTCGAACTCGTTGCTTGAGAATTCGTGTGATAAAGTGCTTCTAAACAAGGAATTCACCCAATCTCCATCGTTTTATCGATGCCTGATTTTCTTGCTCAAGTGGAAAAAGAGAAAAAAGTCACGAAAATAAGAGCTTTCACGGATTTTTTCCTCGATTATGAACTTCTCGAATTTGTTGCTCTGCGAATTCGTGTGTTAAGGCTTTCGGTCCACAGAATTCACCCAATCTCCATCGTTTTATCGATGCCCGATTTTGTTTGCTCAAGTGGAAACGAGAAAAAAGTCAGGAACATAAGAGTTTATCACGGATTTTTTCTGGATTAAAGACTTCTCGAATTTGTTGCTCTGCGAATTCGTGTGTTAAAGACTTCGGTCCACAGAATTTAACCAATCTCCATCGTTTTGTCGATGCCTGATTTTGTTGCTCAAGTGAAAACGAGAAAAAAGTCACGAAAATGAGAGTTTTCACGGATTTTTCCCCGATTAAAGACTTCTCGAATTTGTTGCTCTGCGAATTCGTGTGTTAAAGACTTCGGCCCACAGAATTTAACCAATCTCCATCGTTTTGTCGATGCCTGATTTTGTTGCTCAAGTGGAAATCGAAAAAAAAGTCAAGAAATGAGAGTTTTCAAGGATTTTCCTGCGATTAAAGACTTGCTCCAAGTTTGTTGCTCTGCGAATTCGTGTGTGTAAAGGCTTTCGGGTACCAGGAATTCACCCAATCTCCATCGTTTTATCGATACCTGATTTTGTGGCTCAACCTGGAAACGAGAAAAGTCACGAAATGAGAGTTTTACCCGGATTTTTCCCGATTAAATGACTACTCGAATTTGTTGCGTCTGGGAATTCGGGTGTTAAAGGCTTGCCGGGTACACAGAATTCATCACATCTCCATCGATTTATCGATACCTGATTCTGTTGCTCAAGTGGAAACGCAAGAAAAAGTCCGGAAAATGGAGAGTTTTCACGGACTTTTTCAGCGATGAAAGACTTTCCTCGAATTTATTGCTCTGCGAACTCGTGTGTCAAAGGCTTCGGTACTACAGGATTCCACCGAATCTCCGATCGTTTTAGTCCGATGCCTGATTTTGTTGTTCAAGTCAAAACGAGAAAAAAGTCAAGAAAATGAGAGTTTTCAAGGATCTTTCCTCGATTAAAGACTTCTCGAATTTGTTGCTCTGAGAATTCGTGTGTTAAAGGCTTTCAGTACACAGAATTCACCTAACCTCGATCGTTTTATCGATTGCCTGAAATTGTTGCTCAACTGAAAACGAAAAAAAAGTCAAGAAAATGAGAGTTTTATAGGACTTTCCTGGATTAAAGACATCTCGAATTTGTTGCTGTGTGAATTCGTGTGTTAAAGGCTTTCGGTATACAGAATTCACCGAATCTCCATCTTTTTTATCCATGCCTGATTTTGTTGCTCAACTGGGAACGAAAAAAATACAAGAAAATAAGAGTTTTTAAGGAATTTTACTCGATTAAAGACTACTCGAATTTGTTGCTCTGCGAATTCGTGTGTTGAAGGCTTTCGGTACACAGAATTCACACAATCTTCATCGTATTATCGATGCCTGATTTTGTTGCTTAAGTGGAAACGAAAAAAAAGTCAAGAAAATGAGAGTTTTCAAGGATTTTTCCTCGATTAAAGACTTCTCGAATTTGTTGCTCTGCGAATTCGTGTGTTAAAGGCTTTCGGTACACAGAATTTACCTAACCTCGATCGCTTTATCGATGCCCGATTTTGTTGCTCAAGTGGAAACGAAAAAAAAGTCAAGAAAATGAGAGTTTTCAAGGATTTTTCCTGGATTAAAGACTTCTCGAATTTGTTGCTCTGCGAATTCGTGTGTTAAAGGCTTTCGGTACACAGAATTCACCTAACCTCGATCGTTTTATCGATGCCTGATTTTGTGCTCAACTGGAAACGAAAAAAAAGTCAAGAAAATGAGAGTTTTCAAGGATTTTTCCTCGATTAAAGACTTCTCGAATTTGTTGCTCTGCAAATTCGTGTGTTAAAGGCTTTCGGTACACAGAATTCACCCAATCTCCGATCGTTTTATCGATGCCCTGATATTGTTGCTCAAGTGGAAAACGAAAAAAAGTCAAGAAAATGAGAGTTTTCAAGGATTTTTCCTCGATTAAAGACTTCTCGATTTTGTTGATCTGCGAATTCGTATGTTAAAGGCTTTCGGTACACAGAATTTACCCAATCTCTATCGATTTATCGATGCCCGATTTTGTTGCTCAAGTGGAAGCAAGAAAAACGTCACGAAAATGAGAGTTTTCAAGGATTTTTCCTGGATTAAAGACTTCCCGAATTTGTTGCTCTGCGAATTCGTATGTTAAAGGCTTTCGGTACACAGAATTCACACAATCTTCATCGTATTATCGATGCCTGATTTTGTTGCTTAAGTGGAAACGAAAAAAAAGTCAAGAAAATAAGAGTTTTCAAGGATTTTTACTCGATTATAGACTCCTCGAATTTGTTGCTCTGCGAAATCGTGTGTCAAGGGTTTCGGTACACAGAATTCACCCAATGTCCATCGTTTTATCGGTAAATTTTGTACACCCTCCATTGTAGGTTAAAAAAAGAAAAAATGTCGATCTTTGAGGGTCAATCCAAATTAAACAAGGAATAAAAAAATTTTTTATTCTCAATTTGAAAAATCGTGCAACGTTTCGTCCACTGGTTTGCGGACCTCTTCAGGCACTGTTTATTAACAAAAAAACAAAAACCAAATATACAACAAAATATATAAATGAACAAAATTTCAACCACACACTTTACAACACAAAATAAAATTAAATACCTTCGAAAAAACAAAGTATACGTTTTAAATTTTACTCTATTGTAAGGTAACGTCTAAGTGAATAATAAATCAGTCAACTCGACTATATATAAATACATGTGAACATTATCAAATAATTAATTATGAGAAATAGACATACATCAATATTCCGAGCAAAACAAACTGTTACAAAATCCTTTTATAAATATTACTGAGCATTTGAGTGTCTTTCTTCTTATTTATAGTATATTTACAATTATTAATATGCAGCATCTCTGAAATAATACGTTTTTTATATGAGGGTTCTTTGTCTAAAACCGAAACATTGTCAAAATTGAATGTGTGATTATTTTGTAGCATATGTAAGCTAACAACAGAATCACTATTATACATGTTTTTGTGTTCTCTAATTCTATCTTTAATGCACGTTTTGTTTGTCCTATATAAGAAGAATTACACTCATTACAATTGAACTTATAAACAACGTTACATAAATCAAGCTTTTTTGTCGTATCTTTACATAATGTTATGACATTATCAAGTTTTTTATTAATATTAGGCACTGTACCTATGTTGAATTTTTTTAACATGTTAGAACATTTTTCATAGAAATTTTTAAAGTACGGGAGTGAAAAGTAGCTAATTTTTTTATCGACTACAATATCTTTTGGTACTAAAACACAATTTATTTTTCGTAACCTAGTATTAATATTTTTGTTGACAAATTTTAATGGATAGTCATTTTCTGTCAAAATGTGTCTAATAATATTTAGATTATCTTTATGAAAATCAGTGTGAGATAGTAATATCGCTCTATCAGTCAAATTAAAAATTATGTTGCATTTCTGTTTCAAAGTATGATTAGACCAATAGTTGATAACTCGATTTGAGTTTGACAGTTTTCTATACCAATTTGTGATAATTTTCTCTTCTTTTTTCATTATAGTTAAGTCCAAAAAATTAATAGAATTATTATTTTCCAATTCATGCGTAAATTGTAAATTTTTGTCAAAGTCATTAAAAACATTGATAACAGTATTTATATAATTTTTATGGATACACATAATGGTATCATCCACATATCTATAATAAAACAGAGGAATGCATTTATAAGTTTCTTTAAGCTCCTTAAGACAAAACGTTTCAAGATCGTCCATCACTATATCAGCAAATAATGGTGAAATAGGGGAACCCATTGGACTACCAATGTTTTGCTCGGAATATTGATGTATGTCTATTTCTCATAATTAATTATTTGATAATGTTCACATGTATTTATATATAGTCGAGTTGACTGATTTATTATTCACTTAGACGTTACCTTACAATAGAGTAAAATTTAAAACGTATACTTTGTTTTTTCGAAGGTATTTAATTTTATTTTGTGTTGTAAAGTGTGTGGTTGAAATTTTGTTCATTTATATATTTTGTTGTATATTTGGTTTTTGTTTTTTTGTTAATAAACAGTGCCTGAAGAGGTCCGCAAACCAGTGGACGAAACGTTGCACGATTTTTCAAATTGAGAATAAAAAATTTTTTTATTCCTTGTTTAACTTGGATTGACCCTCAAAGATCGACATTTTTTCTTGTCCATCGTTTTATCGATGCATGATATTGTTGCTCAAGTGAAAACGAAAAAAAGTCACGAGAATGAGAGTTTTCAAGGATTTTTCCTGGATTAAAGACTTCTCGAATTTTTTGCGCTGCGAATTCGTGTGTTGAAGGCTTTCGGTACACAGAATTCATCTAACCTCGGTCGTTATATCGATGCCTGATTTTGTTGCTCACGTGAAAACGAGAAAAAAGTCACGAAAATGAGAGTTTTCAAGGATTTTTCCTGGATTAAAGACTTCTCGAATTTGTTGCTCTGCGAATTCGTGTGTTAAAGGCTTTCGGTACACAGAATTCACCCAATCTCCTTCGTTTTGTCGATGCCTGATTTTGTTGCTAAAGTGGAAACGAGAAAAAAGTCACGAAAATAAGAGCTTTCACGGATTTTTCCTCGATTATGAACTTCTCGAATTTGTTGCTCTGCGAATTCGTGTGTTAAAGGCTTTCGGTCCACAGAATTCACCCAATCTCAATCGTTTTATGTATGCCCGATTTTGTTGCTCAAGTGGAAACGAGAAAAAAGTCACGAAAATGAGAGTTTTCAAGGATTTTTCCTGGATTAAAGATTTCTCGAATTTGTTGCGCTGCGAATTCGTGTGTGTTGAAGGCTTTCGGTACACAGAATTCATCTAACCTCGGTCGTTATATCGATGCCTGATTTTGTTGCTCACGTGAAAACAAGAAAAAAGTCACGAAAATGAGAGTTTTCATGGATACTTCCTGGATTAAAAAATTCTCGAAATGCTGCCCTGCGAATTCGTGTGTTAAAGGCTTTCGGTACAAAGAATTCACCCAATCTCCATCATTTTATCGATGCCTGATTTTGTTGCTCAAGTGGCATCGACAAAAAAGTCACAAAAATGAGAGTTTTCAAGGATTTTTCCTGGATTAAAGACTTCTCGAATTTGTTGCTCTGCGAATTCGTATGTTAAAGGCTTTCGGTACACAGAATTTACCCAATCTCCATGGATTTATCGATGCCTGATTTTGTTGCTCAAGTGGAAACGAGCAAAAAGTCATGAAAATGAGAGTTTTCACGGATGTACCCTGCATGAAAAAATTCTCGAATTGCTGCTCTGCGAATTCGTGTGTTAAAGGCTTTCGGTCCACAGAATTCAACCAATATCCATCGTTTTATCGATGCCTGATTTTGTTGCTCAAGTGAAAACGAGAAAAAAGTCAAGAAAATGAGAGTTTTCAACGATCTTTCCTTGATTAAAGACTTCTCGAATTTGTTGCTCTGCGAATTCGTGAGTCAAAGGCTTTCGGTATACAGAATTCACCGAATCTCCATCTTTTTATCCATGCCTGATTTTGTTGCTCAACTGGAAAGGAAAAAAAATACAAGAAAATAAGAGTTTTCAAGGATTTTTACACGATTAAAGACGACTCGAATTTGTTGCTCTGCGAAATCGTGTGTTGATGGCTTTCGGTACACAGAATTCACACAATCTTCATCGTATTATCGACGCCTGATTTTGTTGCTTAAGTGGAAACGAAAAAAAAGGCAAGAAAATGAGAGTTTTCACGTGTTTTTCCCCGATTAATGACTACTCGAATTAGTTGCTCTGCGAATTCGTGTGTTCAAGGCTTTGGGTATACAGAATTCACCGAATCTCGAGCTTTTTATACATGCCTAATTTTGTTGCTCAACTGGAAACGAAAAAAAATACAAGGAAATGAGAGTTTTCAAGTATTTTTCCTCGATTAAAGACTTCTCCAATTTGTTGCTCTGCGAATTCGTGTGTCAAAGGCTTTCGATACAGAGAATTTACCTAACCTCGATCGTTTTATCGATGCCCGATTTTGTTGCTTAAGTGGAAACGAAAAAAAAGTCAAGAAAATGAGAGTTTTCAAGGATTTTTACTCGATTAAAGACTACTCGAATATGTTGCTCTGCGAATTCGCGTGTTGAAGGCTTTCGGTACACAGAATTCACCCAATCTTCATCGTATTATCGATGCCTGATTTTGTTGCTTAAGTGGAAACGAAAAAAAAGTCAAGAAAATGAGAGTTTTCATGAATTTTTCCCCGATTAATGACTACTCGAATTTGTTGCTCTGCGAATTCGTATGTTAAATGCTTTCGGTACACAGAATTTACCCAATCTCCAACAAAAAAAAATTCAAGAAAATGAGAGTTTTCACGGATATTTCCTGGATTAAAAAATTCTTGAATTGCTGCTCTGCAAATTCGTGTATCACAGGTTTTTGGTACACAGAATTCACCTAACCTCGATCGTTTTATCAATGCCTGATTTTGTTGCTCAAGTGGAAACGAGAAAAAATTCACGAAAATGAGAGTTTTCACGGATATATCCTGCATTAAAAAATTCTCGAATTGCTGCTCTGCGAATTCGTGTGTTAAAGGCTTTCGGTACACAGAATTCACCCAATCTCCATCATTTTATCGATGCTTGATTTTGTTGCTCAAGTGGAAACGAGAAATAAGTCACGAAAATGAGAGTTTTCAAGGATTTTTCATGGATTAAAGACTTCTCGAATTTGTTGCTCTGCGAATTCGTGAGTCAAAGGCTTTCGGTATACAGAATTCACCGAATCTCCATCTTTTTATCCATGCCTGATTTTGTTGCTTAAGTGGAAACGAAAAAAAAGTCAAGAAAATGAGAGTTTTCATGCATTTTTACTCGATTAAAGACTCCTCGAATTTGTTGCTCTACGAATTCGTATGTTGAAGGCTTTCGGTACACAGAATTCAACCAATATCCATCGTTTTATCGATGCCTGATATTGTTGCTCAAGTGAAAACGAGAAAAAAGTCAAGAAAATGAGAGTTTTCAACGATCTTTCCTTGATTAAAGACTTCTCGAATTTGTTGCTCTGCGAATTCGTGAGTCAAAGGCTTTCGGTATACAGAATTCACCGAATCTCCATCTTTTTATCCATGCCTGATTTTGTTGCTTAAGTGGAAACGAAAAAAAAGTCAAGAAAATGAGAGTTTTCATGAATTTTTCCCCGATTAATGACTACTCGAATTTGTTGCTCTGCGAATTCGTATGTTAAATGCTTTCGGTACACAGAATTTACCCAATCTCCATGGATTTATCAATGCCTGATTTTGTTGCTCAAGTGGAAACGAGAAAAAATTCACGAAAATGAGAGTTTTCACGGATATATCCTGCATTAAAAAATTCTCGAATTGCTGCTCTGCGAATTCGTGTGTTAAAGGCTTTCGGTACACAGAATTCACCCAATCTCCATCATTTTATCGATGCTTGATTTTGTTGCTCAAGTGGAAACGAGAAATAAGTCACGAAAATGAGAGTTTTCAAGGATTTTTCATGGATTAAAGACTTCTCGAATTTGTTGCTCTGCGAATTCGTGTGTCAAAGGCTTCGGTCCACAGAATTCAACCAATATCCATCGTTTTATCGATGCCTGATTTTGTTGCTCAAGTGAAAACGAGAAAAAAGTCAAGAAAATGAGAGTTTTCAACGATCTTGCTAAAGACTTCTCGAATTTGTTGCTCTGCGAATTCGTGTGTCAAAGGCTTTCGGTACACAGAATTCACCTAACCTGGATCGTTTTATCGATGCCCGATTTTGTTGCTCACGTGGAAACGAGAAAAAAGTCACGAAAATGAGAATTTTCAAGGATCTTTCCTCGATTAAAGACTTCTCGAATTTGTTGCTCTGCGAACTCGTGTGTCAAAGGCTTTCGGTACGCAGAATTCACCCAATCTTCGTCGTTTTATCGATGCCTGATTTTGTTGCCCAAGTGGAATCCAAAAAAAAGTCAAGAAAATGAGAGTTTTCAAGGATCTTTCCTGGATTAAAAAATTCTTGAATTGCTGCTCTGCGAATTCGTGTGTCAAAGGCTTTCGGTACACAGCATTCACCCAATCTTCATCGTTTTATCGATGCCTGATTTTGTTGCTCAAGTGGAAACGAAATAAAAGTCAAGAAAATGAGAGTTTTCAAGGATCTTTCCTCGATTAAAGACTTCTCGAATTTGTTGCTCTGCGAATTCGTGTGCCAAAGACTTCGGTCCACAGAATTCAACCAATTTCCATCGTTGTATCGATGCCTGATTTTGTTGCTCAAGTGAAAACGCGAAAAAGTCACGAGATTGAGAGTTTTCCAGGATTTTTCCTGGATTAAAAACTTCTCGAATTTGTTGCGCTGCGAATTCGTGTGTTGAAGGCTTTCGGTACACAGAATTCATCTAACCTCGGTCGTTTTATCGATGCCTCATTTTGTTGCTCACGTGAAAACGAGAAAAAAGTCACGAAAATGAGAGTTTTCACGGATACTTCCTGGATTAAAAAAATCTCGAATTGCTGCTCTGCGAATTCGTGTGTTAAAGGCTTTCGGTACACAGAATTCACCCAATCTCCATCATTTTATCGATGCCTGATTTTGTTGCTCAAGTGGAATCGAAAAAAAGTCAAAAAATTAGAGTTTTCAAGGATTTTTCCTCGATTAAAGACTTCTCGATTTTGTTGATCTGCGAATTCGTGTGTTAAAGGCTTTCGGTACACAGAATTTACCCAATCTCCATCGATTTATCGATGCCCGATTTTGTTGCTCAAGTGGAAGCAAGAGAAAAGTCACGAAAATGAGAGTTTTCACGAATTTTTCCTCGATTGTAGAATTCTCGAATTTGTTGCTCTGCGAACTCGTGTGTCAAAGGCTTCGGTCTACAGAATTCAACCAATCTCCATCGTTTTGTCGATGCCTGATTTTGTTGCTCAAGTGAAAACGAGAAAAAAGTCACGAGAATGAGAGTTTCAAGGACTTTTCCTGGATTAAAGACTTCTCGAATTTGTTGCTCTGCGAATTCGTGTGTTAAGGGCTTTCGGTCCACAGAATTCACCTAACCTCGATCGTTTTATCGATGCCAGATTTTGCTGCACAACTGGAAACAAAAAAAAATTCAAGAAAATGAGAGTTTTCACGGATATTTCCTGGATTAAAAAATTCTTGAATTGCTGCTCTGCAAATTCGTGTATCACAGGTTTTTGGTACACAGAATTCACCTAACCTCGATCGTTTTATCGATGCCTGAAATTGTTGCTCAACTGAAAACGAAAAAAAGTCAAGAAAATGAGAGTTTTCACGAATTTTTCCCCGATTAATGACTACTCGAATTTGTTGCTCTGTGAATTCGTGTGTTAAAGGCTTTCGGTATACAGAATTCACCGACTCCCCATCTTTTTATACATGCCTGATTTTGTTGCTCAACTGGAAACGAAAAAAAATACAAGAAACTGAGAGTTTTCAAGGATTTTTACTCGATTAAAGACTCCTCGAATTTGTTGCTCTACGAATTCGTATGTTGAAGGCTTTCGGTACACAGAATTCACACAATCTTCATCGTATTATCGACGCCTGATTTTGTTGCTTAAGTGGAAACGAAAAAAAAGGCAAGAAAATGAGAGTTTTCACGTGTTTTTCCCCGATTAATGACTACTCGAATTAGTTGCTCTGCGAATTCGTGTGTTCAAGGCTTTGGGTATACAGAATTCACCGAATCTCGAGCTTTTTATACATGCCTAATTTTGTTGCTCAACTGGAAACGAAAAAAAATACAAGAAAATGAGAGTTTTCAAGGATTTTTACTCGATTAAAGACTACTCGAATATGTTGCTCTGCGAATTCGCGTGTTGAAGGCTTTCGGTACACAGAATTCACCCAATCTTCATCGTATTATCGATGCCTGATTTTGTTGCTTAAGTGGAAACGAAAAAAAAGTCAAGAAAATGAGAGTTTTCATGAATTTTTCCCCGATTAATGACTACTCGAATTTGTTGCTCTGCGAATTCGTATGTTAAATGCTTTCGGTACACAGAATTTACCCAATCTCCATGGATTTATCAATGCCTGATTTTGTTGCTCAAGTGGAAACGAGAAAAAATTCACGAAAATGAGAGTTTTCACGGATATATCCTGCATTAAAAAATTCTCGAATTGCTGCTCTGCGAATTCGTGTGTTAAAGGCTTTCGGTACACAGAATTCACCCAATCTCCATCATTTTATCGATGCTTGATTTTGTTGCTCAAGTGGAAACGAGAAATAAGTCACGAAAATGAGAGTTTTCAACGATCTTGCTAAAGACTTCTCGAATTTGTTGCTCTGCGAATTCGTGTGTCAAAGGCTTTCGGTACACAGAATTCACCTAACCTGGATCGTTTTATCGATGCCCGATTTTGTTGCTCACGTGGAAACGAGAAAAAAGTCACGAAAATGAGAATTTTCAAGGATCTTTCCTCGATTAAAGACTTCTCGAATTTGTTGCTCTGCGAACTCGTGTGTCAAAGGCTTTCGGTACGCAGAATTCACCCAATCTTCGTCGTTTTATCGATGCCTGATTTTGTTGCCCAAGTGGAATCCAAAAAAAAGTCAAGAAAATGAGAGTTTTCAAGGCTCTTTCCTCGATTAAAGACTTCTCGAATTTGTTGCTCTGCGAATTCGTGTGCCAAAGGCTTCGGTCCACAGAATTCAACCAATTTCCATCGTTTTATCGATGCCTGATTTTGTTGCCTAAGTGAAAACGAGAAAAAGTCACGAGTTTGAGAGTTTTCCAGGATTTTTCCTGGATTAAAGACTTCTCGAATTTGTTGCGCTGCGAATTCGTGTGTTGAAGGCTTTCGGTACACAGAATGCATCTAACCTCGGTCGTTTTATCGATGCCTGATTTTGTTGCTCACGTGAGAACGAGAATAAAGTCACGAAAATGAGAGTTTTCACGGATACTTCCTGGATTAAAAAATTCTCGAATTGCTGCTCTGCGAATTCGTGTGTTAAAGGCTTTCGGTACACAGAATTCACCCAATCTCCATCATTTTATCGATGCCTGATTTTGTTGCTCAAGTGGAATCGAAAAAAAAGTCAAAAAATTAGAGTTTTCAAGGTTTTTCCTCGATTAAAGACTTCTCGATTTTGTTGATCTGCGAATTCGTGTGTTAAAGGCTTTCGGTACACAGAATTTACCCAATCTCCATCGATTTATCGATGCCCGATATTGTTGCTCAAGTGGAAGCAAGAAAAAAGTCACGAAAATGAGAGTTTTCACGAATTTTTCCTCGATTAAAGAATTCTCGTATTTGTTGCTCTGCGAACTCGTGTGTCAAAGGCTTCGGTCTACAGAATTCAACCAATCATTATCGTTTTGTCGATGCCTGATTTTGTTGCTCAAGTGAAAACGAGAAAAAAGTCACGAAAATGAGAGTTTTCACGGATATTTCCTGGATTAAAAAATTCTTGAATTGCTGCTCTGCGAATTCGTGTATCACAGGCTTTCCGTACACAGAATTCACCTAACCTCGATCGTTTTATCGATGCCTGAAATTGTTGCTCAACTGAAAACGATAAACAAGTCAAGAAAATGAGATTCTTTAAGGATTTTTCCTCGATTAAAGACTTCTCGAATTTGTTGCTCTGCGTATTCGTTTGTCAAAGGCGTTCGGTACGCAGAATTCACCCAATCTTCATCGTTTTATCGACGCCTGATTTTGTTGCTCAAGTGGAATCCAAAAAAAAGTCAATAAAATGAGAGTTTTCAAGGATCTTTACCCGATTAATGACTACTCGAATTTGTTGCTCTGCGAATTCGTGTGTTAAAGGCTTTCGGTATACAGAATTCACCGAATCTCCATCTTTTTATCCATGCCTGATTTTGTTGCTCAAGTGGAATCCAAAAAAAAGTCAAGAAAATGAGAGTTTTCAAGGATCTTTCCTCGATTAAAGACTTCTCGATTTGTTGCTCTGCGAATTCGTGTGCCAAAGGCTTCGGTCCACAGAATTCAACCAATTTCCATCGTTTTATCGATGCCTGATTTTGTTGCCTAAGTGAAAACGAGAAAAAGTCACGAGATTGAGAGTTTTCCAGGATTTTTCCTGGATTAAAGAATTCTCGAATTTGTTGCGCTGCGAATTCGTGTGTTGAAGGCTTTCGGTACACAGAATGCATCTAACTTCGTTCGTTTTATCGATGCCTGATTTTGTTGCTCACGTGAGAACGAGAATAAAGTCACGAAAATGAGAGTTTTCACGGATCCTTCCTGGATTAAAAAATTCTCGAATTGCAGCTCTGCGAATTCGTGTGTTAAAGGCTTTCGGTACACAGAATTCACCCAATCTCCATCATTTTATCGATGCCTGATTTTGTTGCTCAAGTGGAATCGAAAAAAAGTCAAGAAAATGAGTGTTTTCACGGATTTTTCCTTGATTCAAGACTTCTTGAATTTGTTGCTCTGCGAATTCGTGAGTCAAAGGCTTTCGGTACACAGAATTTACCCAATCTCCATCGATTTATCGATGCCCGATTTTGTTGCTCAAGTGGAAGCAAGAAAAAAGTCACGAAAATGAGAGTTTTCACGGATATTTCCTGGATTAAAAAATTCTTGAATTGCTGCTCTGCGTATTCGTGTGTCACAGGCCTTCGGTACACAGCATTCACCCAATCTTCATCGTTTTATCGATGCCTGATTTTGTTGCTCAAGTGGAAACAAAAAAAAGTCAAGAAAATGAGAGTATTCAAGGATCTTTCCTCGATTAAAGACTTCTCTAATTTGTTGCTCTGCGAATTCGTGTTTCAAAGGCTTCGGTCCACAGAATTCACCCAATCTTCATCGTTTTATCGATGCCTGATTTTGTTGCTAAAGTGGAAACTAGAAAAAAGTCAAGAAAATGAGTGTTTTCACGGTTTTTTCCTTGATTAAAGACTTCTCGAATTTGTTGCTCTGCGAATTCGTGTGTTAAAGGCTTTCGGGATACAGAATTCACCTATCCTCGATCGTTTTGTCGATGTCTGATTTTGTTGCTCAAGTGGAATCTAATAAAAAATCAAGAATATGTGAGTTTTCTAGGATCTTTCCTCGATTAAAGACTTCTCGAATTTGTTGCTCTGCGAAATCGTGTGTCAAAGGCTTTGGTCCACAGAATTCAACCAATCTCCATCGTTTTATCGATGCCTGATTTTGTTGCTCAAGTGGAATCCAAAAAAAAGTCAAGAAAATGAGAGCGTTCACTGTTTTTTTCTCGATTAAAAATTTCTCGAATTTGTTGCTCTGCGAATTCGTGTGTTGAAGGCTTTCGGTACACAGAATTCACCTCACCTCGATCGTTTTATCGATGCCCGATTTTGTTGCTCAAGTGGAAACGAAAAAAAAGTCAAGAAAATGAGAGTTTTCAAGGATCTTTCCTCGATTAAAGACTTCTCGAATTTGTTGCTCTGCGAATTCGTGTGTCAAAGGCTTCGGTCCACAGAATTCAACCAATCTCCATCGTTTTATCGATGCCTGTTTTTGTTGCTCAAGTCAAAACGAGAAAAAAGTCAAGAAAATGAGAGTTTTCACGAATTTTTCCTCGATTAAAAACTTCTCGAATTTATTGCTCTGCGAATTCGTGTGTCAAAGGCTTCGGTCCACAGAATTCAAACAATCTCCATCGTGTTGTCGATGCCTGTTTTTGTTGCTCAAGTCAAAACGAGAAAAAAGTCCAGAAAATGAGAGTTTTCAAGGATCTTTCCTCGTTTAAAGACTTCTCGAATTTGTTACTCTGCGAATTCGTATGTCAAAGGCTTTCGGTACACAGAATTCACCCAATCTCCATCGATTTTTCGATGCCTGATTTTGTTGCTAAAGTGGAAACTAGAAAAAAGTCACGAAAATGAGAGTTTTCACGAATTTTTCTCGATTAAAAATTTCTCGAATTTGTTGCTCTGAGAATTCGTGTGTTAAAGGCTTTCGGTACACAGAATTCACCTAACCTCGAGCGTTTTATCGATGCCTGAAATTGTTGCTCAACTGAAAACCAAAAAAAGTCAAGAAAATGAGAGTTTTCAAGGATTTTTCCAGGATTAAAGACATCTCGAATTTGTTGCTCTGCGAATTCGTGTGTTAAAGGCTTTCGGGATACAGAATTCACCTAACCTCGATCGTTTTATCGATGCCCGATTTTGTTACTCAAGTGGAAACGAAAAAAAAATGGAGAAAATGAGAACGTTCACGGATTTTTTCTCGATTAAAAATTTCTCGAAGTTGTTGCTCTGCGAATTCGTGTGTTAAAGGCTTTCGGTACACAGATTTCACCCAATCTCCATCGTTTTATAGATGCCTGATTTTGTTGCTATAGTGGAAACGAGAAAAAAGTCACGAAAATTAGAGTTTTCACGAATTTTTCCTCGATTACAGACTTCTCGAATTTGTTGCTCTGCGAATTCGTGTGTCAAAGGCTTTGGTCCACAGAATTCAACCAATCTCCATCGTTTTGTCGATGCCTGATTTTGTTGCTGAAGTGGAATCGAAAAAAAAGTCAAGAAAATGAGTGTTTTCACGGTTTTTTCCTTGATTAAAGATTTCTTGAATTTGTTGCTCTGCGAATTCGTGTGTTAAAGGCTTTCGGGATACAGAATTCACCTATCCTCGATCGTTTTGTCGATGTCTGATTTTGTTGCTCAAGTGGAATCGAATAAAAAATCAAGAATATGTGAGTTTTCTAGGATCTTTCCTCGATTAAAGACTTCTCGAATTTGTTGCTCTGCGAAATCGTGTGTCAAAGGCTTTGGTCCACAGAATTCAACCAATCTCCATCGTTTTATCGATGCCTGATTTTGTTGCTCAAGTGGAATCCAAAAAAAAGTCAAGAAAATGAGAGCGTTCACTGTTTTTTTCTCGATTAAAAATTTCTCGAATTTGTTGCTCTGCGAATTCGTGTGTTGAAGGCTTTCGGTACACAGAATTCACCTCACCTCGATCGTTTTATCGATGCCCGATTTTGTTGCTCAAGTGGAAACGAAAAAAAAGTCAAGAAAATGAGAGTTTTCAAGGATCTTTCCTCGATTAAAGACTTCTCGAATTTGTTGCTCTGCGAATTCGTGTGTCAAAGGCTTCGGTCCACAGAATTCAACCAATCTCCATCGTTTTATCGATGCCTGTTTTTGTTGCTCAAGTCAAAACGAGAAAAAAGTCAAGAAAATGAGAGTTTTCACGAATTTTTCCTCGATTAAAAACTTCTCGAATTTATTGCTCTGCGAATTCGTGTGTCAAAGGCTTCGGTCCACAGAATTCAAACAGTCTCCATCGTGTTGTCGATGCCTGATTTTGTTGCTCAAGTGGAATCGAAAAAAAAGTCAAGAAAATGATAGTTTTCAAGGATCTTTCCTCGATTAAAGACTTCTCGAATTTGTTGCTCTGCGAATTCGTGTGTTAAATGCTTTGGTCCACAGAATTCAACCAATCTCCATCGTTTTATCGATGCCTGTTTTTGTTGCTCAAGTCAAAACGAGAAAAAAGTCCAGAAAATGAGAGTTTTCAAGGATCTTTCCTCGTTTAAAGACTTCTCGAATTTGTTACTCTGCGAATTCGTATGTCAAAGGCTTTCGGTACACAGAATTCACCCAATCTCCATCGATTTTTCGATGCCTGATTTTGTTGCTAAAGTGGAAACTAGAAAAAAGTCACGAAAATGAGAGTTTTCACGAATTTTTCTCGATTAAAAATTTCTCGAATTTGTTGCTCTGAGAATTCGTGTGTTAAAGGCTTTCGGTACACAGAATTCACCTAACCTCGAGCGTTTTATCGATGCCTGAAATTGTTGCTCAACTGAAAACCAAAAAAAGTCAAGAAAATGAGAGTTTTCAAGGATTTTTCCAGGATTAAAGACATCTCGAATTTGTTGCTCTGCGAATTCGTGTGTTAAAGGCTTTCGGGATACAGAATTCACCTAACCTCGATCGTTTTATCGATGCCCGATTTTGTTACTCAAGTGGAAACGAAAAAAAAATGGAGAAAATGAGAACGTTCACGGATTTTTTCTCGATTAAAAATTTCTCGAAGTTGTTGCTCTGCGAATTCGTGTGTTAAAGGCTTTCGGTACACAGATTTCACCCAATCTCCATCGTTTTATAGATGCCTGATTTTGTTGCTATAGTGGAAACGAGAAAAAAGTCACGAAAATGAGAGTTTTCATGGATTTTTCCTCGATTAAAAACTTCTCGCATTTGTTGCTCTGAGAATTCGTGTGTTAAAGGCTTTCAGTACACAGAATTCACCTAACCTCGATCGTTTTATTGATGCCTGAAATTGTTGCTCAACTGAAAACGAAAAAAAGTCAAGAAAATGAGAGTTTTCAAGGATTTTTCCTGGATTAAAGACATCTCGAATTTGTTGCTCTGCGAATTCGTGTGTCGAAGGCTTCGGTCCACAGAATTCAACCAATCTCCATCGTTTTGTCGATGCCTGATTTTGTTGCTCAAGTGGAATCGAAAAAAAAGTCAAGAAAATGAGAGTTTTCAAGGATCTTTCCTCGATTAAAGACTTCTCGAATTTGTTGCTCTGCGAATTCGTGTGTCAAAGGCTTCGGTCCACAGAATTCAACCAATCTCCATCGTTTTATCGATGCCTGATTTTGTTGCTCAAGTCAAAACGAGAAAAAAGTCAAGAAAATGAGAGTTTTCAAGGATCTTTCCTCGATTAAAGACTTCTCGAATTTGTTGCTCTGCGAATTCGTGTGTCAAAGGCTTCGGTCCACAGAATTCAACCAATCTCCATCGTTTTATCGATGCCTGATTTTATTGCTCAAGTCAAAACCAGAAAAAAGTCAAGAAAATGAGAGTTTCCAAGGATCTTTCCTCGATTAAAGACTTCTCGAATTTGTTGCTCTGAGAATTCGTGTGTTAAAGGTTTTCTGGACACAGAATTCACCTAACCTCGATCGTTTTATCGATGCCTGAAATTGTTGCTCAACTGAAAACGAAAAAAAGTCAAGAAAATGAGAGTTTTCACGGATTTTTCCTTGATTCAAGACTTCTTGAATTTGTTGCTCTGCGAATTCGTGTGTCAAAGGCTTCGGTCCACAGAATTCAACCAATCTCCATCGTTTTGTCGATGCCTGATTTTGTTGCTCAAGTGGATTCGAAAAAAAAGTCAAGAAAATGAGAGTTTTCAAGGATTTTTCCTCGATTAAAGACTTTTCGAATTTGTTGCTCTGCGAATTCGTGTGTTAAAGGCTTTCGGTACACAGAATTCACCGAACCTCCATCGTTTTATCGATGCCTGATTTTGTTGCTCAAGTCAAAACCAGAAAAAAGTCAAGAAAATGAGAGTTTCCAAGGATCTTTCCTCGATTAAAGACTTCTCGAATTTGTTGCTCTGAGAATTCGTGTGTTAAAGGTTTTCTGGACACAGAATTCACCTAACCTCGATCGTTTTATCGATGCCTGAAATTGTTGCTCAACTGAAAACGAAAAAAAGTCAAGAAAATGAGAGTTTTCACGGATTTTTCCTTGATTCAAGACTTCTTGAATTTGTTGCTCTGCGAATTCGTGTGTCAAAGGCTTCGGTCCACAGAATTCAACCAATCTCCATCGTTTTGTCGATGCCTGATTTTGTTGCTCAAGTGGATTCGAAAAAAAAGTCAAGAAAATGAGAGTTTTCAAGGATCTTTCCTCGATTAAAGACTTCTCGAATTTGCTGCTCGGCGAATTCGTGTGTCAAAGGCTTCGGTCCACAGAATTCAACCAATCTCCATCGTTTTATCGATGCCTGATTTTGTTGCTTAAGTCAAAACGAGAAAAAAGTCAAGAAAATGAGAGTTTTCAAGGATCTTTCCTCGATTAAAGACTTCTCGAATTTGTTGCTCTGAGAATTCGTGTGTTAAAGGCTTTCAGTACACAGAGTTCACCTAACCTTGATCGTTTTATCGATGCCTGATTTTGTTGCTCAAGTCAAAACGAGAAAAAAGTCAAGAAAATGAGAGTTTTCAAGGATCTTTCCTCGATTAAAGACTTCTCGAATTTGTTGCTCTGCGAATTCGTGTGTCAAAGGCTTCGGTCCACAGAATTCAACCAATCTCCATCGTTTTATCGATGCCTGATTTTGTTGCTAAAGTGGAAACGAGAGAAAATTCACGAAAATGAGAGTTTTCACGAATTTTTCTTGATTAAAAATTTCTCGAAATTGTTGCTCTGAGAATTCGTGTGCTAAAGGCTTTCGGTACAAAGAATTCACCTAACCTCGATCGTTTTATCGATGCCTGAAATTGTTGCTCAACTGAAAACGAAGAAAAGTCAAGAAAATGAGAGTTTTCAAGGATTTTTCCTGGATTAACGACATCTCGAATTTGTTGCTCTGCGAATTCGTGTGTTAAAGGCTTTCAGTACACTGAATTCACCCAAACTCCATCGATTTATCGATGCCTGATTTTGTTGCTAAAGTGGAAACGAGAAAAAAGTCACGAAAATGAGAGTTTTCACGGATTTTTCCTCGATTAAATATTTCTCTCATTTGTTGCTCCGCGAATTCATGTGTTAAAGGCTTTCGGTATACAGAATTCACCCGATCTCCATTGTTTTATCGATTCTCGATTTTGTTGCTCAAGTGGAAACGAAAAAAATGTCAAGAAAATGAGAGTTTTCACGGATTTTTCCTCGATTAAAGACTTTTCGAATTTGTTGCTCTGCGAATTCGTGTGTGAAAGGCTTTCGGTACACAGAATTCACCCAATCTCCATCGATTTATCGATGCCTGATTTTGTTGCTAAAGTGGAAACGAGAAAAAAGTCACGAAAATGAGAGTTTTCACGAATTTTTCTTGATTAAAAATTTCTCGAATTTGCTGCTCTGAGAATTTGTGTGCTAAAGGCTTTCGGTACACATAATTCACCTAACCTCGATCGTTTTATCGATGCCCGATTTTGTTGCTCAAGTGGAAACGAAAAAAAAGTCAAGAAAATGAGTGTTTTCACGGATTCTCCCTTGATTAAATAATTCTCGAATTGTTGCTCTGCGAATTCGTGTGTTAATGGCTTTCGGGATACGAATTCACCTAACCTCGATCGTTTTATCGATGCCTGAAATTGTTGCTCAACTGAAAACGAAAAAAAGTCAAGAAAATGAGAGTTTTCAAGGATTTTTCCTGGATTAAAGACATCTCGAATTTGTTGCTCTGCGAATTCGTGTGTTAAAGGCTTTCAGTACACAGAATTCACCCAAACTCCATCGATTTATCGATGCCTGATTTTGTTGCTAAAGTGGAAACGAGAAAAAAGTCACGAAAATGAGAGTTTTCACGAATTTTTCTTGATTAAATTTTCTCGAATTTGTTGCTCTGCGAATTCGTGTGTTAAAGGCTTTCGGTACACAGAATTCACCTAATCACGATCGTTTTATCGATGCCTGAAGTTGTTGCTCAACTGAAAACGAAAAAAAAGTCAAGAAAATGAGTGTTTTCACGGTTTTTTCCTTGATTAAAGATTTCTTGAATTTGTTGCTCTGCGAATTCGTGTGTTAAATGCTTTCGGGATACAGAATTCACCTATCCTCGATCGTTTTGTCGATGTCTGATTTTGTTGCTCAAGTGGAATCGAATAAAAAATCAAGAATATGTGAGTTTTCAAGGATTTTTCCTCGATTAAAGACTTCTCGAATTTGTTGCTCTGCAAATTCGTGTGTCAAAGGCTTTCGGTCCACAGAATTCAACCAATCTCCATCGTTTTATCGATGCCTGATTTTGTTGCTCAAGTCAAAACGAGAAAAAAGTCAAGAAAATGAGAGTTTTCAAGGATTTTTCCTCGATTAAAGACTTCTCGAATTTGTTGCTCTGAGAATTCGTGTGTTAAAGGCTTTCGGTACACAGAATTCACCTAACATCGATCGTTTTACCGATGCCCGATTTTGTTGCTCAAGTGGAAACGAGAACAAAGTCACGAAAATGATAGTTTTCACGGATTTTTCCTCGATTAAAGACTTCTCGAATTTGTTGCTCTGCGAATTCGTGTGTCAAAGGCTTCGGTCCACAGAATTCAACCAATCTCCATCGTTTTGTCGATGCCTGATTTTGTTGCTCAAGTGGATTCGAAAAAAAAGTCAAGAAAATGAGAGTTTTCAAGGATCCTTCCTCGATTAAAGACTTCTCGAATTTGCTGCTCTGCGAATTCGTGTGTCAAAGGCTTCGGTCCACAGAATTCAACCAATCTCCATCGTTTTATCGATGCCTGATTTTGTTGCTCAAGTCAAAACGAGAAAAAAGTCAAGAAAATGAGAGTTTTCAAGGATCATTCCTCGATTAAAGACTTCTCGAATTTGTTGCTCTGCGAAATCGTGTGTCAAGTGTTTCGGTACACAGAATTCACCCAATGTCCATCGTTTTATCGATGCCTGAAATTGTTGCTAAAGTGGAAACGAGAAAAAAGTCAAGAAAATGAGAGTTTTCACGGTATTTTCCTGGATTAAAAATTCTCGAATTGCTGCTCTGCGAATCGTGTGATAATGGCTTTCGGTACACAGAATTCCCTAACCTCGATCGTTTTACCGATGCCCGATTTTGTTGCTCACGTGGAAACGAGAAAAAAGTCACGAAAATGAGAGTTTTCATGGATTTTTCCTCGATTAAAAACTTCTCGCATTTGTTGCTCTGCGAAATCATGTGTTAAAGGCTTTCGGTACACAGAATTCACCCAATCTCCATCGTTTTAACGTTGCCTGATTTTGTTGCAAAAGTGGAAACGAGAAAAAAGTCAAGAAAATGAGAGTTTTCACGGTATTTTCCTGGATTAAAAATTCTCGAATTGCTGCTCTGCGAATCGTGTGTTAATGGCTTTCGGTACACAGAATTCCCTAACCTCGATCGTTTTACCGATGCCCGATTTTGTTGCTCACGTGGAAACGAGAAAAAAGTCAAGAAAATGAGTGTTTTCACGGTTTTTTCCTTGATTAAAGATTTCTTGAATTTGTTGCTCTGCGAATTCGTGTGTTAAAGGCTTTCGGGATACAGAATTCACCTATCCTCGATCGTTTTGTCGATGTCTGATTTTGTTGCTCAAGTGGAATCGAATAAAAAATCAAGAATATGTGAGTTTTCAAGGATTTTTCCTCGATTAAAGACTTCTCGTATTTGTTGCTCTGCGAATTCGTGTGTCAAAGGCTTCGGTCCACAGAATTCAACCAATCTCCATCGTTTTATCGATGCCTGATTTTGTTGCTCATGTCAAAACGAGAAAAAAGTCAAGAAAATGAGAGTTTTCAAGTATCTTTCCTCGATTAAAGACTTCTCGAATTTGTTGCTCTGAGAATTCGTGTGTTAAAGGCTTTCGGTACACAGAATTCACCTAACATCGATCGTTTTACCGATGCCCGATTTTGTTGCTCAAGTGGAAACGAGAACAAAGTCACGAAAATGATAGTTTTCACGGATTTTTCCTCGATTAAAGACTTCTCGAATTTGTTGCTCTGCGAATTCGTGTGTCAAAGGCTTCGGTCCACAGAATTCAACCAATCTCCATCGTTTTGTCCATGCCTGATTTTGTTGCTCAAGTGGATTCGAAAAAAAAGTCAAGAAAATGAGAGTTTTCAAGGATCTTTCCTCGATTAAAGACTTCTCGAATTTGCTGCTCTGCGAATTCGTGAGTCAAAGGCTTCGGTCCACAGAATTCAACCAATCTCCATCGTTTTATCGATGCCTGATTTTGTTGCTCAAGTCAAAACGAGAAAAAAGTCAAGAAAATGAGAGTTTTCAAGGATCATTCCTCGATTAAAGACTTCTCGAATTTGTTGCTCTGCGAAATCGTGTGTCAAGTGTTTCGGTACACAGAATTCACCCAATGTCCATCGTTTTATCGATGCCTGAAATTGTTGCTAAAGTGGAAACGAGAAAAAAGTCAAGAAAATGAGAGTTTTCACGGTATTTTCCTGGATTAAAAATTCTCGAATTGCTGCTCTGCGAATCGTGTGTTAATGGCTTTCGGTACACAGAATTCCCTAACCTCGATCGTTTTACCGATGCCCGATTTTGTTGCTCACGTGGAAACGAGAAAAAAGTCACGAAAATGAGAGTTTTCATGGATTTTTCCTCGATTAAAAACTTCTCGCATTTGTTGCTCTGCGAAATCATGTGTTAAAGGCTTTCGGTACACAGAATTCACCCAATCTCCATCGTTTTAACGTTGCCTGATTTTGTTGCAAAAGTGGAAACGAGAAAAAAGTCACGAAAATGAGAGTTTTCACGGATTTTTCCTCCATTAAAAAATTTTCGAATTTGTTGCTCTGCGCATTCGTGTGTTAAAGGCTTTCGGTACATAGAATTCACCCATTCTCCATCGTTTAATCGATGTCCTATTTTGTTGCTAATGTGGAAACGAGGAAAAAGTCACGAAAATGAGAGTTTTCACGAATTTTTCCTCGATTAAAAAATTCTCAAATTTGTCGCTCTGTGAATTCGTGTGTTAAAGGCTTTCATTACACAGAATTCACCTAATCTCCATCGTTTTATCGATGCCTGAAATTGTTGCTAAAGTGGAAACGAGAAAAAAGTCACGAAAATGAGAGTTTTCAGGGTATTTTCCTGGATTAAAAATTCTCGAATTGCTGCTCTGCGAATCGTGTGTTAATGGCTTTCGGTACACAAAATTCCCTAACCTCGATGGTTTTACCGATGCCCGATTTTGTTGCTCAAGTGGAAACGAGAAAAAAAGTCACGAAAATGAGAGTTTTCACGGATTTTTCCTCGATTAAATATTTCTCTCATTTGTTGCTCCGCGAATTCATGTGTTAAAGGCTTTCGGTATACAGAATTCACCCGATCTCCATTGTTTTATCGATTCTCGATTTTGTTGCTCAAGTGGAAACGAAAAAAATGTCAAGAAAATGAGAGTTTTCACGGATTTTTCCTCGATTAAATATTTCTCTCATTTGTTGCTCCGCGAATTCATGTGTTAAAGGCTTTCGGTATACAGAATTCACCCGATCTCCATTGTTTTATCGATTCTCGATTTTGTTGCTCAAGTGGAAACGAAAAAAATGTCAAGAAAATGAGAGTTTTCACGGATTTTTCCTCGATTAAAGACTTTTCGAATTTGTTGCTCTGCGAATTCGTGTGTTAAAGGCTTTCGGTACACAGAATTCACCGAACCTCCATCGTTTTATCGATGCCCGATTTTGTTGCTCAAGTGGAAACAAGAAAAAAATGACGAAAATGAGATTTTTCACGGATTTTTCCTCGATTAAAGACTTCTCGAATTTGTTTTTCCGCGAATTCGTAAGTTAAAGGTTTTCGGTACACAGAAATCACCTAACCTCGATCGTTTTATCGATGCCCGATTTTGTTGCTCAAGTGGAAACGAGAAATAATTCACAAAAATGAGAGTTTTCATGGATTTTTCCTCGATTAAATACTTCTCGCATTTGTTGCTCTCCCGGTTGAAAGTAACCAATAAAATCCAATGAAAATTCTTTGCAAATTTCGTTGGTTGATACTGTAATTTACTAGCCTAGATTTTTTTATCGGATTACATCGTATTTTACAAACGAACTTAAAACCACTTATTATTTAGAAAATTTTGATTGGTTCTAATTGTGAAATACAGTTATGAGTTATATTGGTTTTTATAAGTTTATTTTTTTTATAATTGGAACATTTTATTGGTTCTAATTATGAAATTCAGTTATAAATTATATTGATTTTTATAAGGTTATTTTCCTTTATTATAAATATGAGGTATTACATTCTAATTATATTATAATTTTAAGCTATTCAGAACATAATCTTTAATACATATACTTGTAATCCAATACGCGTATATAGTGTTGTAAGTATTATTTTAACAAATTAATCATTTTTCATTATAGGTTAAAAAAAGTTTATGTTTACACAGAAAATCTTAGCTAACATTACTTTTTTAATTTATTAATTTGTTACAAAGTAAATACTTAACTTTGAATTTTGGTCGAATTTTTCATATTCACGATTTAACATCGGTACAGCTCGGCATAGCGTAGCGCGGTCTTATATGTACATTATCTCTTATAAAGAAGATCTGTCAAGTCTTCAAAATTTCCTTATGAAAAATTTTTGAACAAACGTAAACCGATCCATGCGGAAATTATAATAGCTAAAAGAAATAATTAAAAATGGTAAAAAATAATAGTTAGAAAAATTTATATGTTGTCCAAGTTTTGGCCTTTATAAGTTTGTCTAAAAGATACTAATTTTTATTAGTACAAAAGAAGAAATATTTATACGTAAAAAAAAAAATAACTGACAATAACCAAAACTAAAAGTTTTAGTAGTAAGTATTGCAAAAAATTTTAATGCTACTATTTGCTATTTCATACAACGTGACTATTTAAGCTTATAAATCAATAATAAAACTGATTAAGAATTTTTTATAGTATTTAGCTATATTAATTTATCATTTCCAAAAAATTTTTTAGTTTCCTAAAAGTAATAACTAATAAATTTTCTGTGAGATTTTAAATTTAAAACATTGTAATCGCTATTAATTTTTAAATAAACAATGAATCCGAATTTTCAAAAACTCTCTCTAGATTTAACACTCTTACTTACTCTAAATATCATAGAAAAATTTTTTTAACAATTTTTATTACTGTGAATGTAGTATGCTCTGAATGTCTTGAAATTATATTACTAGATATATCTATATAACTATAAGTATAAATAATCTAAGATCCTAATACAACAAAAAATAATCTTATAAAAACTAATATTATTTAAAACTGAATTTCACAATCAAAACCAATCAAAATATTTCAAATAAAAAGAGATTTTAAGTTCAATTGTAAAATACGATATAATCCGGTAAAAATATGTTGGATAGCAAATGACAATATCATACAATAAAATGTACTCTACAAGTTAAAAAATGTATTGCTGGTATTATTTCGTCGCTTCCGAATAAAAGGGTCGTATCTCAGCGGCCGGTTCGAAAAGGACGTATCTCAGCGTCCGGTTGGAGAAGGTCGTATCTCAGCGGCCGGTTAAAGAAGGTCGTATTTCGCGAGCTAAATTTTTTTTCTTAAATTTAAGTTGGCAACATTGACAAAAATCTTGTTGCATTAGATTTAACATGCGAATAAATTATAAATACTGTACGAACACACATATATTTGTGTGTATATATATATATATATATATATATATATATATGAGTGGTTCTCTGTGACATCGAAGATGAAAAAAATAAATATTGCTATAACTGTGGGAATATGTTTTAGAGGTATCATGTAGTTCTCCTGAATTTTTTCAGATTTTTTCTGGGTCATTATTTTAAGTTACAGAGAGTCAAAGTTGACATGTTAGCACTTTTTTGCATTATATGCCCATTTTCATGAATTTTTAGCTGCCAGGGAATGCATTTTTCACTAAAAACATAAGTATGACTTTTTTTGTAAAATTTTCCGAACTTTTCACTAAAAATACTTTTAAAGACATAAATGTATGCTGTCACACTCTTGTAAGCCATTTAAACCTTAAATAGTGAAAATCAGCAATTCTGCTCCGGACTCTGGTAACCTAATACTGTCTAAAAGATGTCTTTTTGTAGTCAGAAACTGCCTAGAAATTTCCAGAGTGGGTCTAAATCATTAAGATCACTTATGGTTAAAATATCCGGAAAAAGTGCCCGAAATATTAATAGAAATGTATATTTGTTGCCTTATAACGATGAATCTAGTAGCATGATCATTGCAAAAAAATTGATGCACTTAAAATATGTAAACAAATCAGATCTAAGATTATAATGAGTAAGATGATTACGTGACAGTGACAAGTTTGTGAAATCTAAACAATGTATTGCTGAATAATAATAATAATAATGTTGATACTTTTATAGTAATCCTTCAGATTAGTATTATAATTCTTGTAAGGGATGTAAAACTAAAAATCCAGCATTATAAATGTTTAAAAAATAATTTTTTATAATTTTATAATAATATTTGTATTTTTAGCAGCTTACAGGGGATTAGATGGATACTGAAACAAGTGGAGATACTTTTCTACCACTCCAAGGTAAGTGCATACATTTTTTTGCAATGATCATGCTACTAGATTCATCGTTATAAGGCAACAAATATACATTTCTATTAATATTTCGGGCACTTTTTCCGGATATTTTAACCATAAGTGATCTTAATGATTTAGACCCACTCTGGAAATTTTTAGGCAGTTTCTGACTACAAAAAGACATCTTTTAGACAGTATTAGGTTACCAGAGTCCGGAGCAGAATTGCTGAGTTTCACTATTTAAGGTTTAAATGGCTTACAAGAGTGTGACAGCATACATTTATGTCTTTAAAAGTATTTTTAGTGAAAAGTTCGGAAAATTTTACAAAAAAAGTCATACTTATGTTTTTAGTGAAAAATGCATTTCCTGGCAGCTAAAAATTCATGAAAATGGGCATATAATGCAAAAAAGTGCTAACATGTCAACTTTGACTCTCTGTAACTTAAAATAATGACCCAGAAAAAATCTGAAAAAATTCAGGAGAACTACTGGATACCTCTAAAACATATTCCCACAGTTATAGCAATATTTATTTTTTTCATCTTCGATGTCACAGAGAACCACCCATATATATATAGATATGTATGGGTATAACTGTGGGAATACATTTTAGAGATATTCAGTAGTTCTCTTGAATTTCTAGTTTTTTCGGGACCATTATTTTAAATTACAGAGAGTCAAAATTGACATGTTAGCACTTTTTGCATTCTATGCCCATTTTCATGTATTTGTAGCTCCCAGGGGATGCATTTTTCACTAAAAACATAAATATGACTTTATTTGTAAAATTTTCTGAATTTTTCATAAAAAATGCTTTTAAAATCATAAATGTATGCTGTCACACTCTTGTAAGCCGTTTAAACCTTAAATACTGAATTAATATCACTTATGGTCAAAATATCTTGGAAAAGTGCCCGTAATATTCATAGAAGTGTATATTTGTTGACTTATAACTATGAATCTATTAGCATGATCATTGCAAAAAAATTTATACACTTACCTTGGAATGGTAGAAAAGTATCTCCACTTGTTTCAGTAGCCATCAAATCCCCTGTAAACTGCTAAAAATACAAATATTACTATACAATTATAAAAAATTAATTTTTAAACATTTAAAATGCTGGATTTTCAATTTTACAACGACTTTAAGAATTATGATACTAATCTGAAGGATTACTATAAATATATTAACATTATTATTTCAATAACTGAATATATGTATTTAATACAAAAAATATATAAACAAATCAGATCTGAGATTATAATGAGTAATAGGATTACGGTGTATCAATATGAATATTTCGGGCACTTTTCTGGAAATTTATAGCCAGTTTCTGACTATAAAAAGACATCTTTTAGACAGTATTAGGTTACCAGAGTCCGAAGCAGAATTGCTGATTTTCACTATTTAAGGTTTAAATGGCTTACAAGAGTGTGACAGCATACATTTATGACTTTAAAAGTAATTTTAATGAAAAATTCAGAAAATGTTACAATAAAGTCATATTTATATTTTTAGTGAAAAATGCATCCCCTGGGAGCTACAAATGCATGAAAATGGGCATATAATGCAAAAAAGTGCTAAAATGTCAACTTTGACTCTCTGTAACTTAAAATAATAGCCCCGAAAAGATCTGAAAAAATTCAGGAGAACTACTGGATACCTGTAAAACATATTCCCACAGTTATAGCAATATTTATTTTTTTCATCTTCGATGTCACATAGAACCACCCATATATATATATTACAACTACGAAAGATTTATTAGTTTCCAACTAAAATATTGTTACCGAAGTTTTAGGTTCGGACAATTGACTGTAAGAACAAATGGATATAAACTCAATTTCAAATCTCGAACGTATTTAACTTCAAGTCTTAAATTTCATATTTGAAAGAACGGATTTTTGGTAAACTACTTTCTTAGTGTACAAACCATAAACATGGTAAAAATATAATCTAATATAATATTTTGAATGTGGGTATAACTCTTAACATTGATTGATAGTATTTCACGTGCACACATACACCCATACACATGTACAAACTTTATTATAATTTATCAAACAAAATTATAATTTATAAACTACACATAAATTATATTCTTAATTGTTCATTTATCTTCATAAGAACAAGACAAGATTAAAACCACAATATTAGAATCAATTAATGTATATTTGAAAAAAGACTATTTTCAATTTAGAGCTGTTTTAACATGGAAGTAATGATGATTTAAGACTGCATTGAAATGACTCTTTATGATCTAAAACACTTCTATAACTAAAAAGTATGATACAGCCATTTTAAATAAAAATAGGTAACAAATATTTCCAGTTTATTTTTTGCGATAAAACGCTTTTTTCATAAGTCTTATTAATTCACAAGCTACTTTTAACCTTCCAACGGAACGGAATATCAAATTTTTAATAAATTTGATTGTGAAACTGAAAAGTTATAAACTTATAACTGGTTTACGAAATTCAGACTTTATAGTAACATAAATAATAGAAACTGAACTGAAATAAAATAAATTCTAAATAAATAAGTACGAAGTGACATTGGTATGTATTTTGACCATTGATTCGTACTTATCACTTTTCGTCGAAAACACTGATTTTTCGATCAGCTAAGCAATATATAATTAATAATTACACCAATAGCTATGACGCTCATCTCTGATTTTGTGGGGTAAAAACTCTATTTTCTTTAATTATACGAATACGAACTCAGCCTATTTGACGGCAGCGCTACTTCTGCTCGCAAATTTTCGGGTGGCGGATTTGTGAAGCTATCTGTACGGACTCCCCTTAAAATTAATATCAAAAGGTGACGAAATAATATTTTTGAAAATTAAGTGATAGTACTTTGCATCTTGAGATCTGAGACATGAGGAGTAATTAAAATCTGACACCCGAAAATTGGAACTATTTCTTGAATGAACAAATAAGATGAATATTAGATTTTGTATCAGCTATAATTCGCGGAAATTTCAGTGTAAATCCAAATTAAACAGAGACTGTAATTAAAATACATTGATATATAATTAGTACAATAAGATTTTTAAATAATTATTCGTACATAATACATAATTATAGTTAAGGAGATGTGGAACTCATTATGCTACCATTTGAGGAATTTACTAACAGAGAAATACTGTATTTAAAAAAATTAATATTTTGTAATATAATACAAGCAAAATCATTAGAACAATGCTCTTTTTTACGATTTTGAGACGTGACTATCTCATTAATTAATGTAACAATCACCTTGAAATTTTGCTCAATTATAATTTGCATTGTAACAAAGGTGTAACTGCAGGTTTAATTTTAATATAAAATATTTATTTTTATGATGCACTAAAAAAATGGACTCTTACTTTTAAGAAAATTCTTCTTAAATAATAAAATGATTATTTTATACATTCACTAGAATTCCTGCGAAACCGAGAATCCATTTTTTCAGTGTGTGAAAACACTTACACTTCTCAGTCAATAAATTACTCGGAAATAATAAAAACATAATGAAATACTAGAAATATAATGAGTATGATATCCCCCTAAGGGGTTTTAATTAATAATTATGTTTACAATAAATAATATCTTATATTTAAGTGTAAGCAAAACCACGAGACTACTACACTTTGTCACGACAAAATGTACGGCTTTGCAGTTACAAGGCAATTAGTGTGCAGCTAATTATACAAAAGCTTAATTAATATTTTCCAAGTTTGGGAATGTCGTCGCGTTGGACACGTTGATATGAACTTTCTCCAAACTTTAACTTTATATAAAGTTTATATAAACATAATTTTTTACGCGGGTATACGCAAAAATATAAATTAAATTTACAACAATACAATTATTTAGATTAAATAATAAATAATTCATTTAACTTTTAAGCCCAACAATTCTTACTTGTTAATTAGACACAAAACATAATCTTATTGCACATATAATATTCGAATATAAAAAATAAAGAAGTTATAAATTTCTACACTTTGGATTGTGCACAATAATTTAATTACAAATTATTTGTGCAAAAAATAATCAAGTTGTAAATTTATTGAAAATGGCTTGTTTTTATCTATAAGTTTCCTATTTTTGCTTCAATCTATTAAAAAGGGCCACATTTCTATATAATGTTTCCAAACTGGACAGAAATTTTTACTTCATTATTTTTTATATGTTAAAAAGTACATGAAAAACTTCTGATATTTTATTTTATAATTTCTGATCATCACCTTCTAAGCCTTAAAATATCTTTTAGTATGCAAAAGTTGTTCTTTATCTTAATAAGTGCATAATTATTACATATATACTTTCATGAATCTGTGTGTAAATTTCCATAAATTATGTAAACATATTTTTTAAAATTAGATAAAATTTCAAGTAAATTTTATCTTGCTACATTATAAAATTAAAATTTCAGTTGTATTATGATACACTTGAAATGAACAAATAACAATAATTTTGGGGATACTTTAATTTGATTCTGATACTATCGTTTGTTCATAAGTTCTTTTAAATGCAACATCTTATCGGAACATATTTCTTATGTTATTTTTGTTATTAAAATACAAAAATAAGTTATGTAATTGTAGGAACATAGTGCCTGTTTTGCAATTTACTAATTTAATTATCTACTTCAATTTTACCCTTTTAATTCAAGTCAATTATAGTATCTTACTTTCCCTTCTTGTACAAGTTTATTATCTGATTATAAACATTTTCGATAGGCAATTCTACTCTGTTTCGATTGCAGCCTTTTATTACGCATAACTCAATAATCGTTGTTGCAAAACTAGATAATTAACTTATGAATCTATTATATAGAACATTCATATATTTTTCTAATGTAAAAATATTTATTTGTGTACTTATGATAAAAATTATTTGTAGAAAATAAGAGAGCTTTCAACAGTTTTTTCTGCACTGAAAATTACAGTGTAGCAACATAACAATCTTCTGCACTAAAATCATAAAATCTTTCCCGCAGGTTAATTTTACTACACAGAATTGAACTTGTTGAATGTAAGTTGTATAAATGCAAATCCTATTATCTAGTGTATATTTTAAAAATTTTGAAACTAGGGTATTCATGAAATATATTACTTTATTTGTAAAGAACAATCTAGATTTTATATTAAATTAGTTTAAAGTGCTTTGTTAATGTGTTATAGACTTCCTCAGAAAAATTATGAATTTCAAACACTTTCTTATGTGAATAGTGTACCACGCTATAGAAAAAAGTATAGATAATAAGAAAGCATTATTTTTGTAGATATGTTATTGTTTCTTAAATGGATCATGCGTATTGTTATTAAAATAATGCTTTCTTATTATCTATACTTTTTTATGTAGCGTTGTACACTAAATTAAAATTGATAACTACAGAAAAGAAATCAGAATTTAATGCAAAAGAAGTTAAATGCAAGAAAAACACAACAATAAGATTGCAAGCTAACTACTTGAATTACACATTGGTGTAGAAAGAGATGTATCTACTGGTACTGTAGTCTGCTGTTGCCTTTGTTGTTATAAAAATCGTTTTTGTAGCAACAAATTAGCAACAAATAAGCAACAAATAGTGGGATAATTGCCGGCGTGGTCTTATGAAGTGGCTACGCCAGCTTAATATACATGGAGTATTCCGTGATAACACTATTAATTACGGGATTTCCTGGTTATTTCAGAAATTTTGAGTTATTCCGAGGGAACTCCACTAATAACAGGAATTTCCTATTTTTCGAGAATTTCTGAATTATTTCGGGATAACTACACATATTACAGGATTTCCTGGATATTTCAGTAATTTCTTAGGAATTCCGTTATAATTCCACTAAATACAGAATTTCCTACACAATTCGGGTATTTCCGAGGTATTCCGTGCTAACCCCATTAATTACGGGAGTTCCTGGATATATCAGGAATTTGTGATGTACTATTTTGTAATTCCACTAATTACAGAATTTACTTGATATATCGGGAATTTATGAGGTGTATCGGGATAACCCCACCAATTATGGGAGTTTCTAAAGATTTCGGTAATTTCTGAGGTATGCCGGGATAACTTCACTAATTTCGGGATTTCCTATTTTTCGGGAATTTCCGAATTATTTCGGGATAACTACATTAATTACGAGATTTCCTGAATATTTCAGGAATTTTAACATATTTCGAGGACACTCCACCTATTACAGAATTCATGCAGATTTTAGTAATTTCTAACGTATTCCGTTGATATACCACTAATTACAGAATTTCCTGGATATTTCGGGAATTTCTGAGGTACCCCGTGGCAACCCCATTAATTACGGGATTCCCTGGATATTACAGAAATTTTGTGTTATTCCGCGAGAACTCCACTAATTACAGGATTTCTTTGATATTTCAGTAATACCTTAAGAATTCCGTTATAATTCCACTAAATACAGAATTACCAAGACAATTCGGGTATTTCCGAGGTATTCCGTGCTAACCCCATTAATTACGGGATTTCCTGGATATTTCAGGAATTTGAGATGTTCTATTTTGTAATTCCACTAATTAAAGAATTTACTTGATATTTCGGGAACTTATGAGGTGTATCGGGATAACCCCACCAATTATGGGAGTTTCTAATATTTCGGTCATTTCTGACGTATGCCGGGATAACTTCACTAATTTTGAGATTTACTATTTTTCCGTAATTTTGAATTATTTCGGGATATCTTCACTAATTACGGGATTTCCTGGATATTACAGAAATTTTTAGGCATTCTACGAGAGCTCCACTAATTACCGGATTTCTTAGATATTTCAGTAATTTCTGAGGTATTCCGTTATAATTCAACTAATTACAGAATTTCCTAAACAATTCGGGTATTATCGAGGTATACCGTGCTAACCCCATTAATTACGGGATTTTCTGGATATTACAGAAATTTTAAGGTATTCCGAGGGAACTCCACTAATAACAGGAATTTCCTGTTATTAGTGGAGTTTTTCGGGAATTACTGAATTATTTCGAGATAAATACACTAATTACAGGATTTCCTGGATATTTCAGTAATTTCTTAGGATGTCCATTATAATTCCACTAAATACAGAATTTCCTAGACAATTCGGGAATTTCCGAGGTATTCCGTGCTAACCCCATTAATTACGGGATTTCCTGGATATTTCAGGAATTTGTGATGTACTATTTTGTAATTCCACTAATTACATAATCTCCTCGATATTTCGGGAATTTCCGAGGTACCCCGTGACAAACCCATCAATTACGGTATTTCCAGGACATTTCAGGAATTTTGAGGTATTCCGAGAGAACTCCTCTAATTACAGGATTTCCCGGATATTTCAGTAATTTCTTAGGATGTCCATTATAATTCCACTAAATACACAATTTCCTAGGGAATTTGGAAAATTCTGTGTTACTCCGTGATAAGTCCATTAATTACGGGATTTCCTGGATTTTACAGAAATTTCGAGGTATTCCGAGAGAACTCCACAAATTACATGATTCCTGGATATTTCAGTAATTTCTGAGGTATTCCGTTATTATTTCACTAATTACAAAATTTCATGGATATTTCGCGAATTTCTGAGTTACTTCGTGATAACCCCATTAATTACGGGATTCCCTGGATATTACAGAAATTTTGTGTTATTCCGCGAGAACTCCACTAATTACAGGATTTCTTTGATATTTCAGTAATACCTTAAGAATTCCGTTATAATTCCACTAAATACAGAATTACCAAGACAATTCGGGTATTTCCGAGGTATTCCGTGCTAACCCCATTAATTACGGGATTTCCTGGATATTTCAGGAATTTGAGATGTTCTATTTTGTAATTCCACTAATTAAAGAATTTACTTGATATTTCGGGAACTTATGAGGTGTATCGGGATAGCCCCACCAATTATGGGAGTTTCTAATATTTCGGTCATTTCTGACGTATGCCGGGACAACTTCACTAATTTTGAGATTTATATATTTTTCCGTAATTTTGAATTATTTCGGGATATCTTCACTAATTACAGGATTTCCTGAATATTACAGAAATTTTTAGGCATTCTAAGAGTACTCTACTAATTACCGGATTTCTTGGATATTTCAGTAATTTCTGAGGTATTCCGTTATAATTCAACTAATTACAGACTATTCTAGACAATTCGGGTATTTCCGAGGTATACCGTGCTAACCCCATTAACTACGGGATTTTCTGGATATTTCAGAAATTTTGAGGTATTCCGAGGGAACTCCACTAATAACAGGAATTTCCTATTTTTCGGGAATTTCTGAATTATTGCGAGATAACTACACAAATTACAGGATATCCTGGATATTTCAGTAATTTATTAGGAATGCCGTTATAATCCACTGAATAAAGAATTTCCTACACTATTCGGGATTTCCTGGATATTTCAGGAGTTTGTGATGTACTATTTTGTAATTCCACTAACTACAGAATTTACTTGATATGTCGGGAATATAAGAGGTACATCGGGATAATCCCACCAATTATAGGAGTTTCTAAATATTTCAGTAATTTCTTACGTATGCCGGGATAACTTCACTAATTTCAGGACTCCTGTTTTTCCGCAATTTAATTACGGGAATTTAATTACGGGAATTGCCGGAAATTTCAAGAATATTGAGGTATTCCGAGAGAACTCCACAAATTATATGATTCCTGGATATTTCAGTAATTTCTGAGGTATTCCGACATTATTTCACTAATTACAGAATCTCCTCGATATTTCGGGAATTTCTGAGGTACCCAGTGACAACCCCATCAATTACGGTATTTCCAGGACATTTCAGGAGTTTTGAGGTATACCGATAGAACTCCTCTAAATTACAGGATTTCCCGGATATATCAGTAATTTCTTAGGATGTCCATTATAATTCCACTAAATACAGAATTTCCTAGGGAATTCGGGAAATTCTGTGTTACTCCGTGATAAATCCATTAATTACGGGATTTCCTGGATATTACAGAAATTTCGAGGTATTCCGAGAGAACACCACAAATTACATGATTCCTGGATATTTCGGTAATTTCTGAGGTATTCCGTTATTATTTCACTAATTACAAAATTTCCTGGATATTTCGCGAATTTCTGAGTTACTCCGTGATAACCCCATTAATTACGGGATTTCCTGGATATTACAGAAATTTTGTGTTCTTCCGCGAGAAGTCCACTAATTACATGATTTCCTGGATATTTCAGTAATTCCTTAGGAATTCCGTTATAATTCCGCTAAATACAGAATTACCAAGACAATTCGGGTATTTCCGAGGTATTCCGTGCTAACCCCATTAATTACGGGATTTCCTGGATATTTCAGGAATTTGTGATGTACTATTTTGTAATTCCACTAATTACAGATTCTCCTCGATATTTCGGAAATTTGTGAGGTACCCCGTGACAACCCCATCAATTACGGTATCTCCAGGACATTTCAGGAATTTTGAGGTATTCCGAGAGAACTCCTCTAATTACAGGATTTCCCGGATATTTCAGTAATTTCTTAGGATGTCCATTATAATTCCACTAAATACAGAATTTCCTAGACAATACGGGAATTTCTGAGTAACTCCGTGATAACCCCATTAATTACGGGATTTCCTGGATATTACAGAAATTTTGAGGTATTCCGAGGGAACTCCACTAATAACAGGAATTTCCTGTTTTTCGGGAATTTCTGAATTATTTCGAGATAACTACACAAATTACAGGATATCCTGGATATTTCAGTATTTTCTTAGGAATGCCGCTTTAATTCCACTGAATAAAGAATTTCCTACACTATTCGGGTACTTCTGAGGTATTCCGTACTAACCCCATTAATTACGGGATTTCCTGGATATTTCAGGAGTTTGTGATGTACTATTTTGTAATTCCACTAACTACAGAATTTACTCGATATGTTGGGAATTTATGAGGTACATCGGGATAACCCCACCAATTATAGGAGTTTCTAAATATTTCAGTAATTTCTGACGCATGCCGGGATAACTTCATTAATTTCAGGATTACCTGTTTTTCCGGAATTTTGAATTATTTCGGAAAAACTTCACTAATTACAGGAATTCCCGGAAATTTCAAGAATATTGAGGTATTCTGAGAGAACTCCACAAATTACATGATTCCTGGATAATTCAGTAATTTCTGAGGTATTCCATTATAATTCCACTAAATACAGAATTTGCTAGACAATTCGGGAATTTCTGAGTTACACCGTGATAACCCACTAAATACAGAATTGCCAAGACAATTCGGGTATTTCCGAGGTATTCCGAGCTAACCCCATTAATTACTGGATTTTCTGAATATTTCAGGAATTTGTGATGTACTATGTTGTAATGCCACTAATTATAGAATTTACTTGATATTTCGAGAATTTATTAGGTATATCGGGATAACCCCACCAATTATGTGAGTTTCTAATATTTCGGTCATTTCTGACGTTTGCCGGGATAACTTCACTAATTTTGAGTTTTACTATTCTTGATTTGTGCTCTCTTTTTTCCTGGCACTTCCTACCGTTTATCCCCTGGGGGACTTTAACGGTGTCCACCTACCACCTATGTGTGGGTGCTTTATCCCTCCCTTAAAACCCCACCATCTCGCATTTGCCCGGGGTTATGCCCGTGGATGAGGGAAACCTGTGAAGCAGGGAAAACCTCACCCGAGATGGCCGGTGTATTCGAAACATTCTTTTTGGGGTGTCAAAGTCACATTGCGTAGGCCTTGACACCGAAACCGAATGTTCCACACCTCCCGCTCACGTGGTGAAGTGTGAAGAAACACCTAACCCCCACGAAAGCCAAACCCATCCAAGTGCGAACCGCACTCAGTGCTGCTTAACTTCCGTGACCGGCCGAGGTGCGTCTCCGTCACTCCGCCACCGTGTCGGTTAATTTTGAGATTTACTATTTTTCCGTAATTTTGAATTATTTCGGGATATCTTAACTATTACGGGATTTCCTGGATATTACAAAAATTTCTAGGCATTCTACGAGAACTCCACTATTTACCGGATTTCGTAGATATTTCAGTAATTTCTGAGGTATACCGTTATAATTCAACTAATTACAGAATTTCCTCGACAATTCGGGTATACCGAGGTATACCGTGCTAAACCCCATTAATTACGGGATTTTCTGATATTACAGAAATTTGAGGTATTCCGAGGGAACTCCACTAATAACAGTAATTTCGCTATTTTCGGGATTACTGAATTATTTCGAGATAATACACTATTACAGGTTTCCTGGATATTTCAGTAATTTCTTAGGAATGCCGTTATAATTCCACTATATACAGAATTTCTACACATTCGGGTATTTCCGAGGTATTCCGTGCTAACCCCATTAATTACGGGATTTTCTGGATATTACAGAAATTTTAATGTATTCCGAGGGAACTCCACTAATAACAGGATTTCCTATTTTTCGGGATTACTGAATTATTTCGAAATAATAAACACTAATTACAGGATTTCCTGGATATTTCAGTAATTTCTTAGGAATGCCGTTATAATTCCACTATATACAGAATTTTCTACACAATTCGGGTATTTCCGAGGTATTCCGTGCTAACCCCATTAATTACGGGATTTTCTGAATATTACAGAACTTTTGAGGTATTCCGAGGGAACTCCACTAATAACAGGAATTTCCTATTTTTCGGGGATTACTGAATTATTTCGAGATACATACACTAATTACAGGATTTCCTGGATTATTTCAGGAATTTGAGATGTTCTATTTTGTAATTCCACTAATTAAAGAATTTACTTGATATTTCGGGAACTTATGAGGTGTATCGGGATAGCCCCACCAATTATGGGAGTTTCTAATATTTCGGTCATTTCTGACGTATGCCGGGACAACTTCACTAATTTTGAGATTTATATATTTTTCCGTAATTTTGAATTATTTCGGGATATCTTCACTAATTACAGGATTTCCTGAATATTACAGAAATTTTTAGGCATTCTAAGAGTAACTCTACTAATTACCGGATTTCTTGGATATTTCAGTAATTTCTGAGGTATTCCGTTATAATTCAACTAATTACAGACTATTCTAGACAATTCGGGTATTTCCGAGGTATACCGTGCTAACCCCATTAACTACGGGATTTTCTGGATATTTCAGAAATTTTGAGGTATTCCGAGGGAACTCCACTAATAACAGGAATTTCCTATTTTTCGGGAATTTCTGAATTATTGCGAGATAACTACACAAATTACAGGATATCCTGGATATTTCAGTAATTTATTAGGAATGCCGTTATAATCCACTGAATAAAGAATTTCCTACACTATTCGGGATTTCCTGGATATTTCAGGAGTTTGGTGATGTACTATTTGTAATTCCACTAACTACAGAATTTACTTGATATGTCGGGAATATAGAGGTACATCGGGATAATCCCACCAATTATAGGAGTTTCTAAATATTTCAGTAATTTCTTACGTATGCCGGGATAACTTCACTAATTTCAGGACTCCTGTTTTTCCGGAATTTAATTACGGGAATTTAATTACGGGAATTGCCGGAAATTTCAAGAATATTGAGGTATTCCGAGAGAACTCCACAAATTATATGATTCCTGGATATTTCAGTAATTTCTGAGGTATTCCGACATTATTTCACTAATTACAGAATCTCCTCGATATTTCGGGAATTTCTGAGGTACCCAGTGACAACCCCATCAATTACGGTATTTCCAGGACATTTCAGGAATTTGAGGTATATCCGATTAGAACTCCTCTAAATTACAGGATTTCCGGATATTTCAGTATTTCTTAGGATGTCCATTATAATTCCACTAAATACAGAATTTCTAGGAATTCGGGAAATCTTGTTACTCCGTGATAAATCCATTAATTACGGGATTTCCTGGTATTACAGAAATTTCGAGGTATTCCGAGAGAACACCACAAATTACATGATTCCTGGATATTTCAGTCAGCTTCTGAGGTATTCCGTTATTATTTCACTAATTACAAAATTTCCTGGATATTTCGCGAATTTCTGAGTTACTCCGTGATAACCCCCATTAATTACGGATTGCCCGGGATTTTACAGAAATTTTGTGTTCTTCCGCGAGAAGTCCACTAATTACATGATTTCCTGGATATTTCAGTAATTCCTTAGGAATTCCGTTATAATTCCGCTAAATACCAGAATTACCAAGACAATTCGGGTATTTCCGAGGTATTCCGTGCTAACCCCATTAATTACGGGATTTCCTGGATATTTCAGGAATTTGTGATGTACTATTTGTAATTCCACTAATTACAGATTCTCCTCGATATTTCGGAAATTTGTGAGGTACCCCGTGCAACCCCATCAATTACGGTATCTCCAGGACATTTCAGGAATTTTGAGGTATTCCGAGAGAACTCCTTAATTACACGCGATTTCCCGGATATTTCAGTAATTTCTTAGGATGTCCATTATAATTCCACTAAATACAGAATTTCCTAGACAATACGGGAATTTCTGAGTAACTCCGTGATAACCCCCATTAATTACGGGATTTCCTGGATATTACAGAAATTTTGAGGTATTCCGAGGGAACTCCACTAATAACAGGAATTTCCTGTTTTTCGGGAATTTCTGAATTATTTCGAGATAACTACACAAATTACAGGATATCTGGATATTTCAGTATTTTCTTAGGAATGCCGCTTTATTCCACTGAATAAAGATATTTCACTACACTATTCGGGTACTTCTGAGGTATTCCGTACTAACCCCATTAATTACGGGATTTCCTGGATATTTCAGGAGTTTGTGATGTACTATTTTGGTAATTCCACTAACTACAGAATTTACTCGATATGTTGGGAATTTATGAGGTACATCGGGATAACCCCACCAATTAGGGAGTTTCTAAATATTTCAGTAATTTCTGACGTATGCCGGGATAACTTCAATAATTTCAGGATTACCTGTTTTTCCGAATTTTGAATTATTTCGGAAAAACTTCACTAATTACAGAATTCCGCGGAAATTTCAAGAGAATATTGAGGTATTCTGAGAGAACTCCACAAATTACATGATTCCTGGATAATTCGAGTAATTTCTGAGGTATTCCATTATAATTCCACTAAATACAGAATTTGCTAGACAATTCGGGAATTCTGAGGTTACACCGTGATAAACCCACTAAATACAGAAATTGCCAAGACAATTCGGGTATTTCCGAGGTATTCCGAGCTAACCCCATTAATTACTGGATTTCTGAATATTTCAGGAATTGTGATGTACTATGTTGTAATGCCACTAATTATAGAATTTACTTGATATTTCGAGAATTTATTAGGTATATCGGGATAACCCCACCAATTATGTGAGTTTCTAATATTTCGGTCATTTCTGACGTTTGCCGGGATAACTTCACTAATTTGAGTTTACTATTCTTGATTTGGTGCTCTCTTTTTTCCTGGCACTTCCTACCGTTTATCCCCTGGGGGACTTTAACGGTGTCCACCTACCACCTATGTGTGGGTGCTTTATCCCTCCCTTAAAACCCCACCATCTCGCATTTGCCCGGGGTTATGCCCGTGGATGAGGGAAACCTGTGAAGCAGGGAAAACCTCACCCGAGATGGCCGGTGTATTCGAAACATTCTTTTTGGGTGTCAAAGTCACATTGCGTAGGCCTTGACACCGAAACCGAATGTTCCACACCTCCCGCTCACGTGGTGAAGTGTGAAGAAACACCTAACCCGCCACGAAAGCCAAACCCATCCAAGTGCGAACCGCACTCAGTGCTGCTTAACTTCCGTGACCGGCCGAGGTGCGTCTCCGTCACTCCGCCACCGTGTCGGTTAATTTTGAGATTTACTATTTTTCCGTAATTTTGAATTATTTCGGGATATCTTAACTAATTACGGGATTTCCTGGATATTACAAAAATTTCTAGGCATTCTACGAGAACTCCACTATTTACCGGATTTCGTAGATATTTCAGTAATTTCTGAGGTATACCGTTATAATTCAACTAATTACAGAATTTCCTCGACAATTCGGGTATTACCGAGGTATACCGTGCTAACCCCATTAATTACGGGATTTTCTGGATATTACAGAAATTTTGAGGTATTCCGAGGGAACTCCACTAATAACAGGAATTTCCTATTTTTCGGGATTACTGAATTATTTCGAGATAAATACACTAATTACAGGATTTCCTGGATATTTCAGTAATTTCTTAGGAATGCCGTTATAATTCCACTATATACAGAATTTTCTACACAATTCGGGTATTTCCGAGGTATTCCGTGCTAACCCCATTAATTACGGGATTTTCTGGATATTACAGAAATTTTAATGTATTCCGAGGGAACTCCACTAATAACAGGAATTTCCTATTTTTCGGGAATTACTGAATTATTTCGAAATAAATACACTAATTACAGGATTTCCTGGATATTTCAGTAATTTCTTAGGAATGCCGTTATAATTCCACTATATACAGAATTTTCTACACAATTCGGGTATTTCCGAGGTATTCCGTGCTAACCCCATTAATTACGGGATTTTCTGAATATTACAGAACTTTTGAGGTATTCCGAGGGAACTCCACCTAATAACAGGAATTTCCTATTTTTCGGGGATTACTGAATTATTTCGAGATACATACACTAATTACAGGATTTCCTGGATATTTCAGGAATTTGAGATGTTCTATTTTGTAATTCCACTAATTAAAGAATTTACTTGATATTTCGGGAATTTATGAGGTGTATCGGGATAGCCCACCAATTATGGGAGTTTCTAATATTTCGGTCATTTCTGACGTATGCCGGGACAACTTCAACTACTTTTGAGATTTATATATTTTTCCGTAATTTTGAATTATTTCGGGATATCTTCACTAATTACAGGATTTCTGAATATTACAGAAATTTTTAGGCATTCTAAGAGTACTCTACTAATTACTCGGATTTCTTGGATATTTCAGTAATTCTGAGGTATTCCGTTATACTTCAACTAATTACAGACTATTCTAGACAATTCGGGTATTTCCGAGGTTATACCGTGCTAACCCCATTAATACGGGATTTTCTGGATATTTCAGAAATTTTGAGGTATTCCGAGGGAACTCCACTAATAACAGGAATTTCCTATTTTTCGGGAATTTCTGAATTATTGCGAGATAACTACACAAATTACAGGATTATCCTGGATATTTCAGTAATTATTAGGAATGCCGTTATAATCCACTGAATAAGAATTTCCTACACTATTCGGGATTTCCTGGATATTTCAGGATTTTGTGATGTACTATTTTGTAATTCCACTAACTACAGAATTTACTTGATATGTCGGGAATATAAGAGGTACATCGGGATAATCCCACCAATTATAGGAGTTTCTAAATATTCAGTAATTTCTTACGTATGCCGGGATAACTTCACTAATTTCAGGACTCCTGTTTTTCCAGAATTTTGAATTATTTCGGAAAAACTTCACTAATTACGGGAGTTCCCGGAAATTTCAAGAATATTGAGGTATTCCGAGAGAACTCCACAAATTACATGATTCCTAGATATTTCAGTAATTTCTGAGGTATTCCGTTATTATTTCACTAAATACAGAATCTCCTCGATATTTCGGGAATTTCTGAGGTACCCCGTGACAACCCCATCAATTACGGTATTTTCAGGACATTCATGAATTTTGAGGCTTTCCGAGAGAAATCCTCTAATATACAGGATCTCCCGGATATTTCAGTAATTCTTAGGATGTCCATTATAATTCCACTAAATACAGAATTTCCTAGGCAATTCAGGAATTTCTGAGTTACTCCGTGAGTAACTCCATTAATTACGGATTTCCTGGATATTACAGAAATTTTGAGGTATTCCAAGGAAACTCCACTAATAACAGGAATTTCCTATTTTTCGGAAATTTCTGAATTATTTCGAGATAACTACAATAATTACATGATTTCCTGGATATTTCAGTAATTCATAGGAATTCCGTTATAATTCCGCTAAATACAGAATTCTACCAGACAATTCGGGTATTTCCGAGGTATTCCGTGCTAACCCCATAATTACGGGATTTCCTGGATATTTCAGGAATTTGTGATGTACTATTTTGTAATTCCACTAAGTTACAGATTCTCCTCGATATTTCGGAAATTTGTGAGGTACCCCGTGACAACCCCATCAATTACGGGTATTTCCAGGACATTTCAGGAATTTTGAGGTATTCCGAGAGAACTCCTACTAATTACAGGATTTCCCGGATATTTCAGTAATTTCTTAGGATGTCCATTATAATTCACTAAATACAGAATTCCTAGACAATACGGGAATTTCTGAGTATACTCCGTGATAACCCCATTAATTACGGATTTCCTGGATATTACAGAAATTTTGAGGTATTCCGAGGGAACTCCACTAATAACAGGAATTTCCTGTTTTCGGGAATTTCTGAATTATTTCGAGATAACTACACCAATTACAGGATATCCTGGATATTTCAGTATTTTCTTAGGAATGCCGCTTTAATTCCACTGAATAAAGAATTTCCTACACTATTCGGGTACTTCTGAGGTATTCCGTACTAACCCCATTAATTACGGGATTTCCTGGATATTTCAGGAGTTGTGATGTACTATTTTGTAATTCCACTAACTACAGAATTTACTCGATATGTGGGAATTTATGAGGTACATCGGGATAACCCCACCAATTATAGGAGTTTCTAAATATTTCAGTAATTTCTGACGCATGCAGGGATAACTTCATTAATTTCAGGATTACCTGTTTTTCCGGAATTTTGAATTATTTCGGAAAACTTCACTAATTACAGGAATTCCCGGAAATTTCAAGAATCTGAGGTATTCTGAGAGAACTCCACAAATTACATGATTCCTGGATAATTCAGTAATTTCTGAGGTATTCCATTATCATCCACTAAATACAGAATTTGCTAGGACAATTCGGGAATTTCTGAGTTACACCGTGATAACCTAGATAATTCGGGTATTTCCGAGGTATTCCGTACTAACCCCATTAATTACTGGATTCCTGGTTATTTCAGGAGTTTGTGATGTACTATTTTGTAATTCCACTAACTACAGAATTTACTGATATGTCGGGAATATATGAGGTACATCGGGATAACCCCACCAATTAATAGGAGTTTCTAATATTTCAGTAATTTCTCACGTATGCCGGGATACTTCACTAATTTCAGGATTCCTTTTTTCCAGAATTTTGATTTTTTTCGGAAAAACTTCACTATTTACGGGATTCCCGGAATTTCAAGAATATGAGGTATTCCGAGAGAACTCCACAAATTACATGATTCCTGGGATTTTCAGTATTTTCTGAGGTATTCCGTTATTATTTCACTATTACAGAATCTCCTCGATATTTCGGGAGTTTCTGAGGTACCCCCTGACAACCCCATCAATTACGGTATTTTCAGGACATTTCAGGAATTTTGAGGTTTTCCGAGAGAATTCCTCTAATTACAGGATCTCCCGGATATTTCAGTAATTTCATAGGAATGCCGTTATAATTCCACCAAATACAGAATTTCCTACACAATTCGGGTATTTCCGAGTTATTCCGTGCTAACCCCAATAATTACGGGATTTCCTGGATATTTCAGGAATTTGTGATGTACTATTTTGTAATTCCACTAGTTACAGAATTTCCTCGATATTTCGGGAATTTGTGAGGTACCCCGTGACAACCCCATCAATTAGGGGATTTCCAGGACTTTCAGGAATTTTGAGGTATTCCGAGAGAACTCCTCTAATTACAGGATTTCCCGGATAATTCAGTAATATCTTAGGACGTCCATTATAATTCACTAAACAGAATTTCCTAGACATTCGGAATTTCTGAGTAACTCCGTGATAACCCTATTAATTACGGGATTTCCTGGATATTACAGAAATTTTGAGGTATTCCGAGGGAACTCCACTAATAACAGGAATTCCTATTTTTCGGGAATTTCTGATTATTTCTACTAATTTACGGATTTCTGGATATTTCAGTAATTTCTGAGGATATTCCGTTATAATTCAACTAATTAAAGAATATCCTAGACAATTCGGGTATTTCCGAGGTATTCCGTACTAACCCCATTAATTACGGGATTTCCAGGATATTTCAGGAGTTTGTGATGTACTATTTTGTAATTCCACTAACTACAGAATTTACTTGATATGTCGGGAATATATGACGGTACATCGGGATAACCCCACCAATTATAGGAGTTTCTAAATATTTCTGTAATTTCTGACGTATGCCGGGATAACTTCACTAACTTCAGGATTCCTGTTTTTCCAGAATTTTGAATTATTTCGGAAAAACTTCACTAATTACGGGAGTTCCCGGAAATTTCAAGAATATTGAGGTATTCCGAGAGAACTCCACAAATTACATGATTCCTAGATATTTCAGTAATTTCTGAGGTATTCCGTTATTATTTCACTAAATACAGAATCTCCTCGATATTTCGGGAATTTCTGAGGTACCCCGTGACAACCCCATCAATTACGGTATTTTCAGGACATTTCAGGAATTTTGAGGCTTTCCGAGAGAAATCCTCTAATTACAGGATCTCCCGGATATTTCAGTAATTTCTTAGGATGTCCATTATAATTCCACTAAATACAGAATTTCCTAGGCAATTCAGGAATTTCTGAGTTACTCCGTGATAACTCCATTAATTACGGGATTTCCTGGATATTACAGAAATTTTGAGGTATTCCAAGGAAACTCCACTAATAACAGGAATTTCCTATTTTTCGGAAATTTCTGAATTATTTCGAGATAACTACAATAATTACAGGATATCCTGGATATTTCAGTAATTTCATAGGAATGCCGTTATAATTCCACTAAATACAGAATTTCCTACACAATTCGGGTATTTCCGACATATTCCGTGCGAACCCCAATAATACGGGATATCCTGGATATTTCAGGAATTTGTGATGTACTATTTTGTAATTCCACTAGTTACAGAATTTCCTCGATATTTCGGGAATTTGTGAGGTACCCCGTGACAACCCCATCAATTACGGGATTTCCTGGATATTACAGAAATTTTTAGGCATTCTATGAGTACTCTACTAATTACCGGATTTCTTGGATATTTCAGTAATTTTTGAGATATTGCGTTATAATTCAAATAATTACAGACTATCCTAGACAATTCGGGTATTTCCGAGGTATACCGTGCTAACCCCATTAATTACGGGATTTTCTGGATATTACAGAAATTGTGAGGTATTCCGAGGGAACTCCACTAATAACAGGATTTTCCTATTTTTCGGGAATTTCTGAATTATTTCGAGATAACTACACAAATTACAGGATATCCTGGATATTTCAGTAATTTCTTAGGAATGCCGTTATAATTCCACTGAATAAAGAATTTCCTACACTATTCGGGTACTTCTAAGGTATTCCGTACTAACCCCATTAATTACGGGATTTCCTGGATATTTCAGGAATTTGAGATGTTCTATTTTGTAATTCCACTAATTAAAGAATTTACTTGATATTTCGGGAATTTATGAGGTGTATCGGGATAGCCCCACCAATTATGGGAGTTTCTAATATTTCGGTCATTTCTGACGTATGCCGGGATAACTTCACTAATTTTGAGATTTACTATATTTCCCGAATTTTGAATTATTTCGGGATATCTTCACTAATTACAGGATTTCCTGGATATTTCAGGAATTTGAGATGTTCTATTTTGTAATTCCACTAATTAAAGAATTTACTTGATATTTCGGGAATTTATGAGGTGTATCGGGATAGCCCCACCAATTATGGGAGTTTCTAATATTTCGGTCATTTCTGACGTATGCCGGGATATCTTCACTAATTACGGGATTTCCTGGATATTACAGAAATTTTTAGGCATTCTAAGAGAACTCCACTATTTACCGGATTTCGTAGATATTTCAGTAATTTCTGAGGTATACCGTTATAATTCAACTAATTACAGAATTTCCTAGACAATTCGGGTATTACCGAGGTATACCGTGCTAACCCCATTAATTACGGGATATTCTGGATATTACAGAAATTTTGAGGTATTCCGAGGGAACTCCACTAATAACAGGAATTTCCTATTTTTCGGGAATATCTGAATTATTTCGAGATAATTACACAAATTACAGGATATCCTGGATATTTCAGTAATTTCTTAGGAATGCCGTTATAATTCCACTGTATAAAGAATTTCCTACACTATTCGGGTACTTCTAAGGTATTCCGTACTAACCCCATTAATTACGGGATTTCCTGGATATTTCAGGAATTTGAGATGTTCTATTTTGTAATTCCACTAATTAAAGAATTTACTTGATATTTCGGGAATTTATGAGGTGTATCGGGATAGCCCCACCAATTATGGGAGTTTCTAATATTTCGGTCATTTCTGACGTATGCCGGGATAACTTCGCTAATTTTGAGATATACTATTTTTCCGGAATTTTGAATTATTTCGGGATATCTTCACTAATTACGTGATTTCCTGGATATTACAGAAATTTTTAGGCATTCTATGAGTACTCTACTAATTACCGGATTTCTTGGATATTTCAGTAATTTTTGAGATATTCCGTTATAATTCAAATAATTACAGACTATCCTAGACAATTCGGGTATTTCCGAGGTATACCGTGCTAACCCCATTAATTACGGGATATTCTGGATATTACAGAAATTTTGAGGTATTCCGAGGGAACTCCACTAATAACAGGAATTTCCTATTTTTCGGGAATTTCTGAATTATTTCGAGATAACTACACAAATTACAGGATATCCTGGATATTTCAGTAATTCCTTAGGAATTCCGTTATAATTCCCATCGGGATAACCCCACCAATTATAGGAGTTTCTAAATATTTCAGTAATTTCTGAGGTATGCCGGGATAACTTCACTAATTTCGGGATTTCCTGTTTTTCCGGAATTTTGAACTATTTCGGAAAAACTTCACTAATTACAGTATTTCCCGGATATATCAGGAATTTCGAGGTATTCCGAGAGAACTACTCTAATTACAGGAATTCCCGGATATTTCAGTATTTTCTTAGGATATCCGTTATAATTCCACTAAATACAGAATTTCCTAGATAATTCGGGAATTTCTGTGTAACTCCGTGATAACCCCATTAATTACGGGAATTCCTGGATATTACAGAAATTTTGTGTTCTTCCGCGAGAACTCCACTAATTACTGGATTTCCTGGATATTTCAGTAATTCCTTAGGAATTCCGTTATAATTCCACTAAATACAGAATTTCCTAGATAATTCGGGAATTTCTGTGTAACTCCGTGATAACCCCATTAATTACGGGATTTCCTGGATATTACAGAAATTTTGAGGTATTCCGAAGGAACTCCACTAATAACAGGAATTTCCTATTTTTCGGGAATTTCTGAATTATTTCGAGATAACTACACAAATTACAGGATATCCTAGATATTTCAGTAATTTCTTATGAATGCCGTCATAATTCCACTGAATAAAGAATTTCCTACACTATTCGGGTATTTCCGAGGTATTCCGTGCTAACCCCATTAATTATGGGATTTCCTGGATATTTCAGGAGTTTGTGATGTACTATTTTGTAATTCCGCTAACTACAGAATTTACTTGATATGTCGGGAATTACGCGGTACATCGGGATAACCCCACAAATTATAGGAGTTTCTAAATATTTCAGTAATTTCTAAGGTATGCCGGGATAACTTCACTAATTTCCGGATTTCCTGTTTTTCCGGAATTTTGAATTATTTCGGAAAAACTTCACTAATTACGGGAATTCCCGGATATTTCAAGAATTTCGAGGTATTCCGAGAGAACTCCACAAATTACATGATTCCTGAATATTTCAGTAATTTCTGAGGTATTCCGTTATAATTCCACTAAATACAGAATTTCCTAGACAATTTGGGAATTTCTGAGTTACACCGTGATAACCCCATTAATTACGGGAATTCCTGGATATTACAGAAATTTTGTGTTCTTCCGCGAGAACTCCACTAATTACAGGATTTCCTGGATATTTCAGTAATTCCATAGGAATTCCTTTATAATTCCACTAAATACAGAATTGCCAAGACAATTCGGGTATTTCCGAGGTATTCCGTGCTAACCCCATTAATTACTGGATTTTCTGAATATTTCAGGAATTTGTGATGTTCTATTTTGTAATTCCACTAATTAAAGAATGTACTTGATATTTCGGGAATTTATGAGGTGTATCGGGATAGCCCCACCAATTATGGGAGTTTCTAATATTTCGGTCATTTCTGACGTATGCCGGGATAACTTCACTAATTTTGAGATTTACTATTTTTCCGTAATTTTGAATTATTTCGGGATATCTTCACTAATTACAGGATTTCCTGGATATTACAGAAATTTTTAGGCATTCTAAGAGAACTCCACTAATTACCGGATTTCTTAGATATTTCAGTAATTTCAGAGGTATTCCGTTATAATTCAACTAATTACAGAATTACCTAGACAATTAGGGTATTACCGAGGTATACCGTGCTAACCCCATTAAATACGTGATTTTCTGGATATTACAGAAATTTTGAGGTATTCCGAGGGAACTAAACTAATAACAGGAATTTCCTATTTTTCGGGAATTTCTGAATTATTTCGAGATAACTACACAAATTACAGGATATCCTGGATATTTCAGTAATTTCTTAGGAATGCCGTTATAATTCCACTGAATAAAGAATTTCCTACACTATTCGGGTACTTCTGAGGTATTCCGTGCTAACCCCATTAATTACGGGATGTCCTGGATATTTCAGGAATTTGAGATGTTCTATTTTGTAATCCCACTAATTAAAGAATTTACTTGATATTTCGGGAATTTATGAGGTGTATCGGGATAGCCCCACCAATTATGGGAGTTTCTAATATTTCGGTCATTTCTGACGTATGCCGGGATAACTTTACTAATTTTGAGATTTACTATTTTTCCGTAATTTTGAATTATTTCGGGATATCTTCACTAATTACGGGATTTCCTGGATATTACAGAAATTTTTAGGCATTCTAAGAGTACTCTACTAATTACCGGATTTCTTGGATATTTCAGTAATTTCTGAGGTATTCCGTTATAATTCAACTAATTACAGACTATCCTAGATAATTCGGGTATTTCCGAGGTATTCCGTACTAACCCCATTAATTACTGGATTTCCTGGTTATTTCAGGAGTTTGTGATGTACTATTTTGTAATTCCACTAACTACAGAATTTACTTGATATGTCGGGAATATATGAGGTACATCGGGATAACCCCACCAATTATAGGAGTTTCTAAATATTTCAGTAATTTCTCACGTATGCCGGGATAACTTCACTAATTTCAGGATTCCTGTTTTTCCAGAATTTTGAATTTTTTCGGAAAAACTTCACTAATTACGGGAATTCCCGGAAATTTCAAGAATATTGAGGTATTCCGAGAGAACTCCACAAATTACATGATTCCTGGATATTTCAGTAATTTCTGAGGTATTCCGTTATTATTTCACTAATTACAGAATCTCCTCGATATTTCGGGAGTTTCTGAGGTACCCCGTGACAACCCCATCAATTACGGTATTTTCAGGACATTTCAGGAATTTTGAGGTTTTCCGAGAGAATTCCTCTAATTACAGGATCTCCCGGATATTTCAGTAATTTCATAGGAATGCCGTTATAATTCCACCAAATACAGAATTTCCTACACAATTCGGGTATTTCCGAGTTATTCCGTGCTAACCCCAATAATTACGGGATTTCCTGGATATTTCAGGAATTTGTGATGTACTATTTTGTAATTCCACTAGTTACAGAATTTCCTCGATATTTCGGGAATTTGTGAGGTACCCCGTGACAACCCCATCAATTAGGGGATTTCCAGGACATTTCAGGAATTTTGAGGTATTCCGAGAGAACTCCTCTAATTACAGGATTTCCGGATATTTCAGTAATATCTTAGGACGTCCATTATAATTTCACTAAATACAGAATTTCCTAGACAATTCGGGAATTTCTGAGTAACTCCGTGATAACCCTATTAATTACGGGATTTCCTGGATATTACAGAAATTTTGAGGTATTCCGAGGGAACTCCACTAATAACAGGAATTTCCTATTTTTCGGGAATTTCTGAATTATTTCGAGATAACTACTCAAATTACAGGATATCCTGGATATTTCAGTAATTTCTTAGGAATGCCGTTATAATTCCACTGAATAAAGAATTTCCTACACTATTCGGGTACTTCTGAGGCATTCCGTACTAACCCCATTAATTACGGGATTTCCTGGATATTTCAGGAGTTTGTGATGTACTATTTTGTAATTCCACTAACTACAGAGTTTACTTGATATGTCGGGAATTTATGAGGTACATCGGGATAACCCCACCAATTATAGGAGTTTCTAAATATTTCAGTAATTTCTGAGGTATGCCGGGATAACTTCACTAATTTCAGGATTTCCTGTTTTTCCGGAATTTTGAATTATTTCGGAAAAACTTCACTAATTACGGGAATTCCCGGATATTTCAAGAATTTTGAGGTATTCCGAGAGAACTCCACAAATTACATGATTCCTGGATATATCAGTAATTTCTGAGGTATTCCGTTATAATTCCACTAAATACTGAATTTCCTAGACAATTCGGGAATTTCTGAGTACACCGTGATAACCCCATTAATTACGGAAATTCCTGGATATTACAGAAATTTTGTGTTCTTCCGCGAGAACTCCACTAATTACAGGATTTCCTGGATATTTCAGTAATTCCTTAGGAATTCCTTTATAATTCCACTAAATACAGAATTTCCTAGACAATTCGGGTATTTCCGAGGTATACCGTGCTAACCCCATTAAATACGTGATTTTCTGGATATTACAGAAATTTTGAGGTATTCCGAGGGAACTAAACTAATAACAGGAATTTCCTATTTTTCGGGAATTTCTGAATTATTTCGAGATAACTACACAAACTACAGGATATCCTGGATATTTCAGTAATTTCTTAGGAATGCCGTTATAATTCCACTGAATAAAGAATTTCCTACACTATTCGGGTACTTCTGAGGTATTCCGTACTGACCCCATTAATTACGGGATTTCCTGGATATTTCAGGAGTTTGTGATGTACTATTTTGTAATTCCACTAACTACAGAATTTACTTGATATGTCGGGAATTTATGAGGTACATCGGGATAACCCCACCAATTATAGGAATTTCTAAATATTTCAGTAATTTCTGAGGTCTGCCGGGATAACTTCACTAATTTCGGGATTTCCTGTTTTTCCAGAATTTTGAATTATTTCCGGAAAAATTCACTAACTACAGTATTTCCCGGATATATCAGGAATTTTGAGGTGTTCCGAGAGAACTACTCTAATTACAGGTGTCGCGTCGCGACGAAAATTATATTATTATTTTTCAAAAGTACTGCGTAGTTTAGAATAAAAATACGGCGTAGAAGAAAAACGAAATAAGGTTCATAAGGAATGGTTCTAAGTAAGTGTAGTAATATAAAATATAATTTATAGAGCTAAGGGACAGATTAGTTTACGAGTGTTTCAAACGAAATAGAGATTGATAAGTAGAGTTAAAGATATTATTCGAAGCCAATACGCATATAAGCGGGATCGCCGATAGTGAGATCGAAACGAAGGGTTGCGCAAGAGTTTTTTTTTGTACTGCACTATAAAATCAATGCTGGGAGAAGAACCGGCAATGGGAAACATCGACTAGAAAATTCGAGCATTAGAAGGAAGTAATAAATTAAGCCGTTCTTTGGATAACGTCGCAGTATAAAAGGGGGACAGAAAATTCTCCGAATCAACTACGAAGCGATACAGAAAATGCATGGGATTCGATAATTTTTAACTACGCACATCTAACGGTCCAATCGGGTGCAAGCACAGAAAAATCGAGAACTACTTACACATCTCCATATAAGGCAAAGGGTAAGACAAGGTGAAGCGTAAGACAAGGACAGATGCATAGGATTTTAGGGTATATAAAGAGGACCCAGAAGAGACACAGGCACTCCTAAATTTTCATCTAAAGCTTTCGCAAGGCGAAGCTCTGCTGGACAACTCTTTGATTTTTATCCAAGGGCATGGCTCTGCTACTTGAACTTTAAGTAATACGTATTAAAAATCACAAGAGGAGTCGAGACGTATCATTGACATCTACAAGCCATAGTCGAGGAACTACGACTTCGACATCTGGAAATCGTCGAGCTCCAACAGCATACACATCTAACGTCGACGCCCGCAGGTCTAGCAGGACATTATACGGCAATCTGACACCGCTACCCACGTTCAAGGCGGACCTTCGTTCCTCACCGAATATACACACATATATATATATATATATATACATATATATATCTATATATTTGGGTACTTAAGGTATATTCTTTTCGGCTATCTATACGCTTGTATTATTCGTAAAGGCAACCTGATATTTTATGTTATTTCGATTGCTGAACCAACCGTTTTTCTTTTAAAACAATTATTATTACATACAATTTATTAACTATAATTCATGTTTTAAACGACAACCATTTTTTTTATTTTATCTGCATTTACTTATAATGATTCCTATTTCAATTATTGATTATTAATGTTTATAATAAAATAACCTTGTGTATTTTTTTTTATTCTATAATGTGTTAATATGTTCGCCGTACATTTGTTTATTTAATCAAAATTAATCGTTATTCGACTTAAATAATTTTATACAATTGTTAATAAAATAGTGTAAATTTATGTGTTTTTGCCCATTAAAAAGCTGTAATAATTTAGTTTCACGTGTTCATTTAAAGAAAAAAACAGCACATTATATTTAAATAAATAATGCATAATTAATACGAAATAAAACATTATTTTATTTATCCCACATTATATCCTGCATCTCTACTCTCAAAATAACTTCGCTCGCTACTCCCGGAGACGTAAGGCTAGTCCTAGTCAAACAAGAGCGAAAGGAACGCGAATGGTTTATTAACCATTTGCCTTCTTGTAATATTTTTTATGGTAATTGGTGCAAGTCTGGACGTGACAGATTGTATTAATTATTATAATTAAATTTGGTGCATCGGCCGGGAAACTCACATTTTTGAGAGAGAAAAAGAGATTAAAGGAATAATGTGTTTAGATATAAAATGTCAGGTTCGCCTAAAAATACTGATTTTTATGTAAATAAACAAAGAAACACGAGTTTAGAATTTTCTATGAATGATACGTTATTAAATTTATACAAAGAAAAAGTTCAGACTCTCGATACTCTCGATTTAACTAAAACTCCTAGGGAAACAGTGCAAAATTTGACAAAAGAAATAAATTATTTAAAGGATAGACTAGAGAAAAGTGCAGCAAATATTTCATTATCTATAAAAATACCTCGCGATTTTGAATATAGAGAACCTTTTTTTCCAACTGATCTTTCTATTTCCGAAGTTAGTGAAGACGAACAGGAAGACACAATAATTACTCCCACGCGAGTAAAACATTTTAGTTTAAAACCCGCAGTTTTGAATTACGAGGAACAAAAAGAACTTATCGCGAATAATCCTGTAAATTTTAGTACGCCAGCCCCAATTTATCGTCCATATGAACCATTGATTTTAACACCGGATAACGTTATAAGCTCGGTAAGAAAACGGCTCGCGACTGAAGTAAAAAAAGAGTTGTTAGATTCTTATCTCGAGGAACCTAAAATCATAGAAAGTTTACAAGAAAGTGTAAAAAAAGGGACAACTTTTCAAGGTATCATAAATAAGATTAAAGGCGCGTTAAATATTTTTTCCGCACCGATCGAAAAAGAGACTGAGGAAGCAAAGGCACTAGTGACAGACACGGCGAAAGTACTCGACGAAAAACTAATTCAAGGCGCGACAGATTTTACAATTCCCTTCGATAATCAATTAATTAAAAAATCGCCCGAACAAGCAAACTCTTCTAAGATTAAAGACGAATTATTTAATAAAATTAATTTAGACGAATTAAGAACAAGCACCGGAACAAAACCAAAAAAACTAGATAGGAGTGAAGTTAAAAAACAAATTAGCAATAAAACAATGACGTCTCAAATTCGAGGTTTATCGCTAAAGGACGCTCTAGATTTAATACCGCGATTTAACGGTCATAATATAAATTTATCGCAATTTTTGGACGGATGCAACGAAGCAAAAGAAATTTTACCGTCGGAGTATGAAAAAGAATTAACAAAACTTATTCGAATGCGTTTATATGGGGAAGCTTTAACTTGTGCGCGCGGAGAAAATTTTAATTCTATCAAAGAGATATCCGATTTTTTCGAAAACACCTTCGGATCGATAAAAACATATTACGAGTGGACGGGAGAACTAGCTAAATTAAAACAAAAAAACAATGAGACAGTCGTTGCTTATTTTAATCGGTTACAAGAAATAAAAAATGAAATAGTCAAAGCGGCCGACTGAGAGGGACGAGTCGCGATAGCAGATCATTTCATGCTTGAACTAAGGCGAGATTGTTTAAAATTCTTTTTAAAAGGGCTTCGTTGGGAAATTCGTGCGCGTTTAGGGACTCCAAGTTCTATAAAACAAGCTCGTGAACAAGCGCTCGAGGTGGAGCGCGAGTTCGCTTGTAGCGTCTTGGACGAGGAGACGCCGAGCCGAGAAGAGACTCGTTTTCGTTCAACTCGAGAAACGCGTAAAGTAAACTATATTTCTAATAACTCTCCGATTGTATGTCAATATTGTTCTAAGACTGGTCATGGAGCCGTAAATTGTTTCAAATTAGCACGAAGTTTTGCGGAAAGATTTTCCGATAATAACAACCGACGCAATCCCATAAACAGTTCATATAGCCCACAAAATCGCTCGGATAATAGTCGTAATTATAATAGACCAAATTTACAATTTGGTGGTTGGAATGAGTATCAAAATCAGACGGAATTTTTACCAAATAGAGACAGAGATAAAAATGATTCCTTTGTTCGTTATAATAATAATAAATACTCGTCGCAGCAATTTAACAAAGAAGATCGGGGAAATAATTCCGGGACTCGCGGTGTGCGCGAGCCGGTTAATCCAACTTCCCAAGAATCACGATATATTAATAACGAATCGAATAATAATATAAGATCACCAGTTACTTGTTTTCATTGCGGAAAACCCGGTCACATAAAGCGCGATTGTTATAAGTTACAAAGAGAGATAAGAGAAGGAAATCAAAATCAGGGAAACACCGATACTCTCTCTCCGAGGAGGGTCGAGAGAGAGGCTACGAATCAAATTCCCTCTACTTCGAGCGCGGAAACCCGCTCAAACGTCCCCTCCGCACCGCGAAAATAAATTTAAGCCAACAGAGTTCAGCCCCGGTCGTAATCTTCGATACCGGTCAGTTAAGACGTCCGTTAAAATTCTTGCTAGATACAGGAGCATCGGTAAGTCTAATTAAAGAGTCAGAGGTAGACTCTCGCGTAAAAATTGACGAAAATGATATTATATTGTTAAAAGGCATAACTGACCACTCATTAACTACTCGTGGTAAAATCAGAGTAGATTTCGAAGGATCTCCCGTGGAACTCAATTTAGTACATGATTCGTTCCCTATACAACAAGACGGAATCTTAGGCACCGATTTTTTCCGTAGAAACGATGCAAAAATCAATTATTTGGAACAATATTTAGAATTTAACGGATTAATCCTCCCCTTTGAAAATGCAAATAATATGCAAACGGATGAATCGATATATATAGTGGAGAATATCGAAAATTATGACCGAAAATCAATACGATATATGCCAAAACCAAGGGAAAACAATAGTTATACGAACATGAAAAATTCAAGATTTTATAATTATACCGATAGTGACTCAGAAACGTCAAGTGATTTTCAATTACACGAAAATGATGAAACGTTTATAAAATTTGACACAAACGAATCGTATGAAATCTACGAACAAGAACAAAAAAATGAAAGAAATCAAAATGGCAACGACAAAAACCTATATAATCACAGTGAAAAAGAACAAGAATTATATGACGATTATAAAAATGACGAAATACAAATACATCAGATCGACGAGGCGTCGGATCTAAGGAATAATACATGTAAAGCAAGTGAAAATTGTTATGGATTAATGAAGGAAGAACTATTACAAATAAATAATGGAATGGCGCAGCCACGGGTATGTGATGTGACTGAGCCACGTATTAAAGAGAAATTTGATGAAATTACTGAAAATTATGGTATTATTGAAGCACCATTGTTCGATAGGATGGCTGAGAGTCCATCCTGTACTAATTATGAAAACGAAGTTGACCTGAAGTATGATATTGAAAATGAAATAAAAAATGAAGAAAATTTATTGAATAAGACAGTCAATAATTGTCGAGTACAAATGGTTAATGAAATCGAGGAGGGCGATAAATGCGGACCTCGTGAAAATAAGGAAAATTTTGTTGATAAAAAGATGAATTGTCGAGTACAAATGGATTATGAAATCGAGGAGGGCGATAAATGCGGACCTCGTAAAGATAAGGAAGATTTTGTTGATAAAAAGACGAATTGTCGAGTACAAATGGATTATGAAATCGAGGAGGGCGATAAATGCGGACCTCGTGAAAATAAGGAAGATTTTGTTGATAAAAAAATGAATTGTCCAGTACGAATGGATTACGAAATCGAGGAGGGCGATAAGTGCGGACCTCGTGAAAATAAGCAAGATTTTGTTGATAAAAAGATGAATTGTCCAGTAAGAATGGATTACGAAATCGAGGAGGGCGATAAATGCGGACCTCGTGATAAAAATGTTAGTAAATTGAATAACAAAGAATTGGTTATGTCGGGGGAAGAGTTAGATACTATCCCGAGAACCGAAATATTATGGATAAATAAACAAGGAACTGAAGAAACTGAAAATGAGATAAATAATGAGAATTTAATAAACATACAGGAAGAAAATGAACAGGATGAGGACCCTAGCGATTTTTTATTGAATGAACGAGTTATAAACGAAAATTTACGAAGCGAATTTGTCGAAGCCATACACGAAAACGAAATGAATAACAGTTATTTGGTTTATTCAAATAAACCTTATATTAATAATTTTTATAGTTATGAAAGTGAAGAGGTCGACATACACGACATTTCTGACAATCGATCTGAAGCAAGGATACTTAACATAACGGAGGATACGAGTACACTTAATCGTAATGAACGGTTAAAAGAAGCCTTGCATTTTGATAAAATGGACGAGGAACAAAGACAATCTATAGAAAATTTAATTGATAAATATTCGGATTGTTTCTGTCTAAAAGGAGAAAAATTAGGCGTGACAAATGCTATAGAACATAAGATACCGACTGTCGACGACATACCAATCACAGCTAAGCCATATAGATTTCCTCATGCTCTCAAAAGCGAACTTGATAAACAATTAAAAGAAATGATTGAAGGAGACATAATTGAACCATCAAGTTCCAATTATACATCACCTGTTTTTCTAGTAACAAAAAAGCCTGATAGTCAAGGTAATAAACGATACCGACTAGTTGTCGATTTTCGACAATTAAACGATAAAACCGTAAAGGATCGATACCCATTACCTAATATACTAGATATTATCGATCAAATCGGACCAGAAAATCGTGTATTCACCGTCTTGGATTTATGTCAAGGATTTTTACAAGTTCCGTTAGCACAAGAAGATCGACACAAAACAGCTTTCGCATCTTCATTCGGTTTATTTCAATTTAAAACAATGCCTATGGGATTATGCAATTCTCCAGCCACTTTTCAAAGAATGATTGATCGTGTTTTCGAAGGCATGCAAGGCAAAGAAATATTTTTATTCCTTGACGACGCAGTTATATACGCTAAAAATATTCAGGAGCATAACCAAAAGTTTGAAAAATTTTTGCAAAGAGTACGCGCCGCAAATCTGAAATTACAGCCAGATAAATGTGAATTTTTGAAGAGAGAAGTAATGTATCTGGGACACGTACTATCACCAGAAGGTGTTTTGCCGGATCCAAAAAAATTAGAAGCAGTAAAAAAATTTCCAATTCCAAAGACAGTGAAAAACATACGTCAATTTTTAGGATTAGCAGGTTATTATAGACGATTCATTGCGAATTTTTCGGGTATTGCTAGACCGTTAAGTAATTTATTAAAGAAAGACGCACCCTTCCTATGGTCCAGCGAGGTTCAAAAGGCATTCGATGATTTAAGAGAAAAATTGTGTAAACAACCAATACTACAAATTGCAGATTTTAATAAACCATTTATAGTGACTTGTGACGCTAGCGGTACAGCAATAGGAGCAATATTATCACAAGGAGAGGTGGGAACCGACCTACCAGTTGCTTATGTTTCGCGGGTATTAAACAAAGCCGAGCAAAAATATGATACTTATTCAAGGGAAGCATTAGCCATACTGTATGCCATTACTCAGTTCGATTGCTATCTAAGAGGCCGTCGTTTCCTCATTATAACAGATCATAAACCACTTGTTTGGTTTAAAAACTCAGTAGATCCGACATCTAGAGTTAGTAGATGGAGAATAAAACTGAATGCATACGACTTTGACATCGTATACAAAGCCGGTAAAAGTAACGTTAATGCTGACGCGTTATCAAGAAATCCAATAGAAGAACCCGTTTATGTTATTAAAAATCATTCTATGGAAACACGCAGTCGTGCAGGAAAAATAACACGGCCAAACTACAACGAAAAGAGAGCTAAACGACCCAACAAGTCAAATATATCAAAAGAACCAGTCAAAAACCTTCCAATAATACAAGAAGCCCCCGAGGAAATTGAAACGATAGTCAACTCAGACAAAAGATTACAACCCATGGAGATAGATAATTTTAACAACAAATTTGACGAGTCCTGGGAAGAGAAGGATGTTTACGAAGAACCAAATGATGAAAAGAAATTCATTGAAGTTAAAGAACAACTCTTTATGAGGAAAGATAATTACGTTTATTTCATAACTACGACTGGAATGCCTTTAGATGAAGGATCCAGAAATTTGGCTTCAAAATTATTATTACCTCATTTTTCCAATTTAAATCCAGGAGAAATAAGAATCAATAACAAAAACGGAAAAATGCATTTTGCTATGGTGTTACGTGACGAAGAGCGACTGAGTACTTCAGAAATTATTAACAATCTAAAAACGAATCTATTAAATTTGAAAAATATTATATTAAAAGAAAAATTACGTTCAATAAGTATCGCAAAGAGCGAATTTATTGAAAACGTTTCATGGAACGAAATATTGAAACAAATAAGTATAACCCTACGAAAAATTAATGTAAAAATAATTATTTGTTTAGGATTCATAAAATGTGTGGAAGAGAGTAATAGGCAAAATATTATTCGCGAAATGCACGAGTCTGCTTGTGCAGGACATAAAGGGGTAACAAAAACCTATAAACGTATAAAACAACGTTTTTATTGGCCAGACATTAAGAAAGATGTACAAAACTACATTAGACATTGTTTAACTTGCCAACTAAAAAAATTGGTTCGTGTTAAAACTAAACAACGTATGATAATAACAGATACTCCGTACTCGGCTATGGAATCCATATCGGTCGATCTTGTGGGACCATTTCCCAGATCTCGAAATAATAACAATAATATATTAACCATTCAATGTAACCTTTCAAAATACTGTATGGCGATACCCATACCAGACGCGACCGCGGCAACGATCGCCGAAGCGTTAGTTCGTCGACACTTTTCAATTTTTAGCGCCCCATTGTTAATTATCTCCGACCAGGGTACCTCATTTTTAAGTAGTCTGATGAGAGAAGTAGCGAAAATTTTTAAGATTAAACAAGTTAAAACCACGGCTTATCACCCTCAGTCCAACTCCGTTGAGCGTTTTCATAGCAGTTTAGCAGATTATTTAAAAACAATGATAGAAAGAAATGACTCATGGGATGAGTTATGCGAATTAGCCGCGTTTTCGTATAATACGTCGGTACATGAGGGTCATCTCTACACACCTTTTGAAATTGTTTTTGCACGAAAAGCGCGACTACCATCAAACGAACCTTTAGACCCACGAGAACGAGTTCCAACGTATGATGATTACATTATAAATTTACGACAACGTTTAAACGAAATACAGGGAATCGCGCGAGAAAAAGTAATAGCTTCTAAACATAGGTTAAAATTCTATTACGACAGGAAAGCCAATCATCAAGAATTTCAGGCAGGGGATAATGTCTGGTTATTAAAAGGAGGGAAGAAATACAAACTAGGCGATCAATATACTGGACCACATCGGATTTTAGAAATAGTTAATGACAAGGGAAATGTAAAAATAGAGCTAGCTCATAATAAAACGAAAATAGTGCATGTTAATAGGTTAAGATATTCATATATGGAACCTTTGTAGTGCCTAAACATAGATATATAATAGCCCCAATGTGCTTGAAAATATGTATACGCACTTATATGTATATTTTACAGTTCTAAAAGTTGTCAATAGAATAATATTTATTATCTTGTAATCACAATTGGCATACATTCAACTTAAAATAAAATTATTTCAATTTATCTGACTTTATACAAGAAAAAAAAAACGATATAAAAATAATATGTATATATCTAAATTAACGAGGAAAATAAACTACAAGGAAATAATATTTTTTATTATACGGAAAGATCATTACAAGAAAAGCATACACTCACTTAAATTAAATAAATACGCGATTATTAAACTAGAAACGAATAAAGCAAATAACAAAAAAAAGAGGTCTTTTTCTCTTTACTCTTCTCGCCTAAGATAACAATGATGTTAATGTACAAAGGAAAGTAAGAAAAAGGTTTAAATTTTCAATGTCAGTTGAACTTAGTCAAATTTAAATTTAATTGTTATATATATAAAAAAAAAATGATTTACAATAAAATAGAATCATTGGAGTCTAACACATCACTAAACCTAAAACCTATATCCTATCCTTCCTAAGGAGTGCTTGATTGCACCCTTTCCTCCTCGTTGCGGTAAATGGTCCAGCAACACTGTCACTTATCCTTCCTAAGGAGTGCTTGATTGCACCCTTTCCTCCTCGTTGCGGTAAATGGTCCAGCAACACTGTCACTTATCCTTCTTAAGGAGTGCTTGATTGCACCCTTTCCTCCTCGTTGCGGTAAATGGTCCAGCAACACTGTCACTTATCCTTCCTAAGGAGTGCTTGATTGCACCCTTTCCTCCTCGTTGCGGTAAATGCTCCAGCAACATCGTCACTTATCCTTCCTGAGGAGTGCTTGATTGCACCCTTTTCCTCCTCGTTGCGGTAAATGCTCCAGCAACACGGTCACTTATCCTTCCTAAGGAGTGCTTGATTGCACCCTTTCCTCCCCGTTGCGGTAAAAGCTCCAGCAACACGGTCACTTATCCTTCCTACATACCGTTCAAAATGTAAACCTAAATAAATAATTACAACTGAACTCACCTTGACTCTAGTAATTCTGTTAATTAGTCATACTTTCTTACTGGACGTGCAGGTATAAATATATAAGGAGAGTTTGGCATAATAGAAAACAAAATAATCGAACACTAGGCTCAATGGACATAAGAGAATCGGTACAACAAAATAACGATTGCAAAGAAACGAGAAGAGGAGGGAAAAGAAAGATTTTTTAAAATTAATAAAAAAAAGGGGTTGGAAACTTCATTAATTAAAGTAATGAAGTAAAGTAAAGTCACCAATAGTATCAATACACACGTCGGATAAAATCGTAGATTCAAATTCAAAATATGAGAATATTACTAATATCGATAAAAAAAAAAACAAAAAAAAATGCAGCAAATTCGATTAATTATGTAATTTTGTGAATAAAGTACAAAATTCAACTATTAATAAAAACAATAATAATAAAATTGTACAATTTAGTGTTTATGTCAATGTAGTTCATACTAGTGTTCAATCTAATACTTTGTTCATAAACACTGATTTAAACAGACTATGTATATAAAAGAAAAAGGTTTAAAATAATAAAAACAACATTTATTTTCATACGATTAATTCCATACGATTATTGAATTTTTATATAGAACTAGTAATATAAAACCTAACACAGGCACATTAGAAGATTTTCCTCTTATTTATAAACAATACGTATGCTAATTGTTTCGAATGGTATAAAAAAAACGTACATAACAAATAACTTTAAAAATTTTATAAAACAATTTAGGATATCCAATGATAATTGATACAGATAAATAATATTTTTCTCATGTTAATATTACCAATAAAACAATGTGTAGCAAAAAAAAAAATTACAAAAATAATATAATTAGTAGTAAAATTCTGGTGAATTTATTTAAATATTATTCAAAATTAATATTCTTTCATTGGAGACTAAAAAGTAAACAAATTCAAACGATTTCTCTTTATATTACTTGAACATAACAAATAAGTTTCTACAGTTGTTAGTTAAATAAAATCAAGAAAATGGTGAATATTTAAACAATTCCTCAAAATATAAAAATAAAAAGAGTGTAAATTAGTCAATTTAACGTGAAACAATGGAATTAAGTGAATAAAAACTAACGGTGGTACCACAATTCTATGATGCGCAAGCATCGGGCAGTTGTATAACTGCTTGGGTTATTCCGTCGTACCGTTTATTTAGTGTAGTCTACTCTTTCTCCCAAGATATAGGAGGATGGTTCTACATGGGCCTACTTAGCCTACTCAATTTTCGCACTGTCACTTATGTATTGCTCATTCTATTTTTTTTCATTTGTATCGATTGTATCTTTTTCTTATGAAACTAAATTAACTATTTCTCAATTATATATTATATTATATTAAAAGTGAATCTTTGTTTATAATAGCTGAAAAGAAAATTCTAAAAAAAAAGTCAAAAAATTATGTGTTCGTTTTATTTTGGGGGGGAGGGGGAGCGAAGAAAATCAAATTTTCTTCACTCCTAATCTTTTTATAAAAATATATATAGATATATTATGAAGATAGGATGTACTAACATTGTTCACATTGAAGGGAGAACCTATATTGCATAAGAACAAAAAATTTTTTTTCTTCTCTTCAACAATTCGTAATAGTAGAATTATTAATTGAATAAATGTAAAAAAAGGAAACTAATCTCTACCTCTTTTCTATGACTTTTTAGAAAATATATATGTAAGCATACAAATATTATAGAGGAAAATTGAAAATTTTGTAAAAAAAATGTGGCTACGAGAAAAAAAAATACTAGTAACATATATTTTTAACATGACTTGATGTATACTAAAAATTATGGGTACAAACTAAAGATATATAATTTTTTTTGTTAACTATTGAAAACACATTTAATAATAATTATACAATTTTTCGGAATATCTAGGATAAAAATTGTAATAATAAAACTTTTTTATTAAGTATCTATTTTTATAGGTGAATTATATCAATACTGTTAAACTGTTTGAAATAATGTAATAGATGTATGAAAAATAATAACAAACGAAATGAACTACGAAAGAAATAATTGTAATATGGTTTATAAAGTTCACCATAAGAAATAAGGAAAAATTAATCGAAATAATGTTTATAATTTAAAATTAAGTATGATATCTTATGTTAAGAGAAATAATAATATAATAATAATATTGATCAACGACGAGGGCGTCATTTTTAAAAAGGGGGGGAGTTGTCGCGTCCCGACGAAAATTATATTATTATTTTTCAAAAGTACTGCGTAGTTTAGAATAAAAATACGGCGTAGAAGAAAAACGAAATAAGGTTCATAAGGAATGGTTCTAAGTAAGTGTAGTAATATAAAATATAATTTATAGAGCTAAGGGACAGATTAGTTTACGAGTGTTTCAAACGAAATAGAGATTGATAAGTAGAGTTAAAGATATTATTCGAAGCCAATACGCATATAAGCGGGATCGCCGATAGTGAGATCGAAACGAAGGGTTGCGCAAGAGTTTTTTTTTTGTACTGCACTATAAAATCAATGCTGGGAGAAGAACCGGCAATGGGAAACATCGACTAGAAAATTCGAGCATTAGAAGGAAGTAATAAATTAAGCCGTTCTTTGGATAACGTCGCAGTATAAAAGGGGGACAGAAAATTCTCCGAATCAACTACGAAGCGATACAGAAAATGCATGGGATTCGATAATTTTTAACTACGCACATCTAACGGTCCAATCGGGTGCAAGCACAGAAAAATCGAGAACTACTTACACATCTCCATATAAGGCAAAGGGTAAGACAAGGTGAAGCGTAAGACAAGGACAGATGCATAGGATTTTAGGGTATATAAAGAGGACCCAGAAGAGACACAGGCACTCCTAAATTTTCATCTAAAGCTTTCGCAAGGCGAAGCTCTGCTGGACAACTCTTTGATTTTTATCCAAGGGCATGGCTCTGCTACTTGAACTTTAAGTAATACGTATTAAAAATCACAAGAGGAGTCGAGACGTATCATTGACATCTACAAGCCATAGTCGAGGAACTACGACTTCGACATCTGGAAATCGTCGAGCTCCAACAGCATACACATCTAACGTCGACGCCCGCAGGTCTAGCAGGACATTATACGGCAATCTGACACCGCTACCCACGTTCAAGGCGGACCTTCGTTCCTCACCGAATATACACATATATATATATATATATATATACATATATATATCTATATATTTGGGTACTTAAGGTATATTCTTTTCGGCTATCTATACGCTTGTATTATTCGTAAAGGCAACCTGATATTTTATGTTATTTCGATTGCTGAACCAACCGTTTTTCTTTTAAAACAATTATTATTACATACAATTTATTAACTATAATTCATGTTTTAAACGACAACCATTTTTTTATTTTATCTGCATTTACTTATAATGATTCCTATTTCAATTATTGATTATTAATGTTTATAATAAAATAACCTTGTGTATTTTTTTTTATTCTATAATGTGTTAATATGTTCGCCGTACATTTGTTTATTTAATCAAAATTAATCGTTATTCGACTTAAATAATTTTATACAATTGTTAATAAAATAGTGTAAATTTATGTGTTTTTGCCCATTAAAAAGCTGTAATAATTTAGTTTCACGTGTTCATTTAAAGAAAAAAACAGCACATTATATTTAAATAAATAATGCATAATTAATACGAAATAAAACATTATTTTATTTATCCCACATTATATCCTGCATCTCTACTCTCAAAATAACTTCGCTCGCTACTCCCGGAGACGTAAGGCTAGTCCTAGTCAAACAAGAGCGAAAGGAACGCGAATGGTTTATTAACCATTTGCCTTCTTGTAATATTTTTTATGGTAATTGGTGCAAGTCTGGACGTGACACAGGATTTCCCGGATATTTCAGTAATTTCTGAGGTATTCCGTTATTATTTCTCTAATTACAAAATTTCCTGTATATTTCGCGAATTTCTGAGTTACTCCGTGATAACCCCATTAATTACGGGAATTCCTGGATATTACAGAAATTTTGTGTTCGTCCGCGAGAACTCCACTAATTACTGGATTTCCTGGATATTTCAGTAATTCCTTAGGAATTCCGTTATAATTCCATTAACTACAGAATTGCCAAGGCAATTCGGGTATTTCCGAGGTATTCTCTGCTAACCCCATTAATTACTGGATTTCCTGAATATTTCAGGAATTTGTGATGTACTATGTTGTAATTCCACTAAGTACAGAATTTACTTGATATGTCGGGAATTTATGAGGTACTTCGGGATAACCCCACCAATTATAGGAGTTTCTAAATATTTCAGTAAGATCTGAGGTATGCCGGGATAACTTCATTAATTTTGGGATTTCCTATTTTTCCGGAATTTTGAATTATTTCGGGATATCTTCACTAATTACGGGATTTCCTGGATATTTCAGGAATGTTGACATATTCAGAAGAAACTGCACGAATTACAGGATTCCTACAGATTTTAGAAATTTCTGACGTATTCCGTTATAATTCCACTAAATACAGAATTTCCTAGACAATTGGGGTATTTCCGAGGTATTCCGTGCTAACCCCATCAATTACGGGATTTCCAGGACATTTCAGGAATTTTGAGGTATTCCGAGCGAACTCCTCTAATTACAGGATTTCCCGGATATTTCAGTAATTTCTTAGGATGTCCATTATAATTCCACTAAATACAGAATTTCCTAGGCAATTCGGGAATTTCTGAGTTACTCTGTGATAACCCCATTAATTACGGGATTTCCTGGATATTACAGAAATTTTGAGGTATTCCGAGGGAACTCCACTAATAACAGGAATTTCCTATTTTTCGGAAATTTCTGAATTATTTCGAGATAACTACAATAATTACAGGATATCCTGGATATTTCAGTAATTTCATAGGAATGCCGTTATAATTCCACTAAATACAGAATTTCCTACACAATTTGGGTATTTCCGAGTTATTCCGTGCTAACCCCAATAATTACGGGATTTCCTGGATATTTCAGGAATTTGTGATGTACTATTTTGTAATTTCACTAATTACAGAATTTCCTTGATATTTCGGGAATTTCTTAGGTACCCTGTGACACCCCATCAATTGCGGGATTTCCAGGACATTTCAGGAATTTTGAGGTATTCCGAGAGAACTCCTCTAATTACAGGATTTTCCGGATATTTCAGTAATTTCTTAGGATGTCCATTGTAATTCCACTAAATACAGAATTTCCTAGGCAATTCGGGAATTTCTGAATTACTCTGTGATAACCCCATTAATTACGGGATTTCCTGGATATTACAGAAACTTTGAGGTATTCCGCGGGAACTCCACTAATAACAGGAATTTCCTATTTTTCGGGAATTTCTGAATTATTTCGAGATAACTACACAAATTACAGGATATCCTGGATATTTCAGTAATTTCTTAGGAATGCCGTTATAATTCCACTGAATAAAGAATTTCCTACACTATTCGGGTACTTCTGAGGTATTCCGTACTAACCCCATTAATTAAGGGATTTCCTGGCTATTTCAGGAGTTTGTGATGTACTATTTTGTAATTCCACTAACCACAGAATTTACTTGATATTTCGGGAATTTATGAGGTACATCGGGATAACCCCACCAATAATAGGAGTTTCTAAATATTTCAGTAATTTCTGAGGTATGCCGGGAAACTTCACTAATTTCGGGATTTCCTGTTTTTCCGAAATTTTGAATTATTTCGGTAAAACTTCACTAATTACGGGAATTACCGGATATTTCAATGAATTTTGAGGTATTCCAAGAGAACTCCACAAATTAAATGATTCCTGGATATTTCAGTAATTTCTGAGATATTCCGTTATTGTTTCCCTAATTACAAAATTTTCCTGGATATTTCGCGAATTTCTGACGTATGCCGGGATAACTTCACTAATTTTAAGATTTACTATTTTTCCGTAATTTTGAATTATTTCGGGATATCTTCACTAATTACGGGATTTCCTGGATATTACAGAAATTTTTAGGCATTCTAAGAGAACTCCACTAATTACCGGATTTCTTAGATATTTCAGTAATTTCTGATGTATTCCGTTATAATTCAACTAAATACAGAATTTCCTAGACAATTCGGGTACTACCGAGGTATACCGTGCTACCCCATTAATTACGGGATTTTCTGGATATTACAGAAATTTTGAGGTATTCCGAGGGAACTCCACTAATAACAGGAATTTCCTATTTTTCGGGAATTACTGAATTATTTCGAGATTAAATACACTAATTACAGGATTTCCTGGATATTTCAGTAATTTCTTAGGAATGCCGTTATAATTCCACTATATACAGAATTTTCTACACAATTCGGGTATTTCTGAGGTTTTCCGTACTAACCCCATCAATTACGGGATTTCCTGGATATTTCAGGAGTTTGTGATGTACAATTTTGTAATTCCACTAACTACAGAATTTACTTGATATTTCGGGAATTTATGAGGTGTATCGGGATAGCCCCACCAATTATGGGAGTTTCTAATATTTCGGTCATTTCTGACTTATGCCGGGGTAACTCCACTAATTTTGAGATTTACTATTTTTCCGTAATTTTGAATTATTTCGGGATATCTTCACTAATTACGGGATTTCCTGGATATTACAGAAATTTCTAGGCATTCTAAGAGAACTCTACTAATTCCCGGATTTCTTGGATATTTCAGTAATTTCTGAGGTATTCCGTTATAATTCAACTAATTACAGACTATCCTAGACAATTCGGGTATTTCCGAGGTATACCGTGCTAACCCCATTAATTACGGGATTTTCTGGATATTACAGAAATTTTGAGGTATTCCGAGGGAACTCCACTAATAACAGGAATTTCCTGTTTTTCGGGAATTTCTGAATTATTTCGAGATATCTACACAAATTACAGGACATCCTGTATATTTACAGTAATTTCTTAGGAATGCCGTTATAATTCGACTGAATAAAGAATTTCCTACACTATTCGGGTACTTCTGAGGTATTCCGTACTAACCCCATTAATTACGGGATTTCCTGGATATTTCAGGAGTTTGTGATGTACTATTTTGTAATTCCACTAACTACAGAATTTACTTGATATGTCGGGAATTTATGAGGTACATCGGGATAACCCCACCAATTATAGGAGTTTCTAAATATTTCAGTAATTTCTGAGGTATGCCGGGATAACTTCACTAATTTCGGGATTTCCTGTTTTTCCGAAATTTTGAATTATTTCGGAAAAACTTACTAATTACGGGAATTCCCGGTTATTTCATGAATTTTGAGGTATTCCGAGAGCACTCCACAAATTAAATGATTCCTGGATATTTCAGTAATTTCTGAGGTATTCCGTTATTGTTTCTCTAATTACAAAATTTCCTGGATATTTCGCGAATTTCTGACGTATGCCGGGATAACTTCACTATTTGAGATTTACTATTTTTCCGTAATTTTGAATTATTTCGGGATATCTTCACTAATTACGGGATTTCCTGGATATTACAGAAATTTTTAGGCATTCTAAGAGAACTCCACTAATTACCGGATTTCTTAGATATTTCAGTAATTTCTGATGTATTCCGTTATAATTCAACTAAATACAGAATTTCCTAGATAATTCGGGTATTACCGAGGTATACCGTGCTACCCCATTAATTACGGGATTTTCTGGATATTACAGAAATTTTGAGGTATTCCGAGGGAACTCCACTAATAACAGGAATTTCCTATTTTTCGGGAATTACTGAATTATTTCGAGTTAAATACACTAATTACAGGATTTCCTGGATATTTCAGTAATTTCTTAGGAATGCCGTTATAATTCCACTATATACAGAATTTTCTACACAATTCGGGTATTTCTGAGGTTTTCCGTACTAACCCCATTAATTACGGGATTTCCTGGATATTTCAGGAGTTTGTGATGTACAATTTTGTAATTCCACTAACTACAGAATTTACTTGATATTTCGGGAATTTATGAGGTGTATCGGGATAACCCCACCAATTATGGAAGTTTCTAATATTTCGGTCATTTCTGACGTATGCCGGGGTAACTCCACTAATTTTGAGATTTACTATTTTTCCGTAATTTTGAATTATTTCGGGATATCTTCACTAATTACGGGATTTCCTGGATATTACAGAAATTTCTAGGCATTCTAAGAGAACTGTACTAATTACCGGATTTCTTGGATATTTCAGTAATTTCTGAGATATTCCGTTATAATTCAACTAATTACAGACTATCCTAGACAATTCGGGTATTTCCGAGGTATACCGTGCTAACCCCATTAATTACGGGATTTTCTGGATATTACAGAAATTTTGAGGTATTCCGAGGGAACTCCACTAATAACAGGAATTTCCTGTTTTTCGGGAATTTCTGAATTATTTCGAGATATCTACACAAATTACAGGACATCCTGGATATTTTACTAATTTCTTAGGAATGCCGTTACTAATTCGACTGAATAAAGAATTTCCTACACTATTCGGGTACTTCTGAGGTATTCCGTACTAACCCCATTAATTACGGGATTTCCTGGATATTTCAGGAGTTTGTGATGTACTATTTTGTAATTCCACTAACTACAGAATTTACTTGATATGTCGGGAATTTATGAGGTACATCGGGATAACCCCACCAATTATAGGAGTTTCTAAATATTTCAGTAATTTCTGAGGTATGCCGGGATAACTTCACTAATTTCGGGATTTCCTGTTTTTCCGAAATTTTGAATTATTTCGGAAAAACTTCACTAATTACGGGAATTCCCGGTTATTTCATGAATTTTGAGGTATTCCGAGAGCACTCCACAAATTAAATGATTCCTGGATATTTCAGTAATTTCTGAGGTATTCCGTTATTGTTTCTCTAATTACAAAATTTCCTGGATATTTCGCGAATTTCTGACGTATGCCGGGATAACTTCACTATTTTGAGATTTACTATTTTTCCGTAATTTTGAATTATTTCGGGATATCTTCACTAATTACGGGATTTCCTGGATATTACAGAAATTTTTAGGCATTCTAAGAGAACTCCACTAATTACCGGATTTCTTAGATATTTCAGTAATTTCTGATGTATTCCGTTATAATTCAACTAAATACAGAATTTCCTAGATAATTCGGGTATTACCGAGGTATACCGTGCTACCCCATTAATTACGGGATTTTCTGGATATTACAGAAATTTTGAGGTATTCCGAGGGAACTCCACTAATAACAGGAATTTCCTATTTTTCGGGAATTACTGAATTATTTCGAGTTAAATACACTAATTACAGGATTTCCTGGATATTTCAGTAATTTCTTAGGAATGCCGTTATAATTCCACTATATACAGAATTTTCTACACAATTCGGGTATTTCTGAGGTTTTCCGTACTAACCCCATTAATTACGGGATTTCCTGGATATTTCAGGAGTTTGTGATGTACAATTTTGTAATTCCACTAACTACAGAATTTACTTGATATTTCGGGAATTTATGAGGTGTATCGGGATAACCCCACCAATTATGGAAGTTTCTAATATTTCGGTCATTTCTGACGTATGCCGGGGTAACTCCACTAATTTTGAGATTTACTATTTTTCCGTAATTTTGAATTATTTCGGGATATCTTCACTAATTACGGGATTTCCTGGATATTACAGAAATTTCTAGGCATTCTAAGAGAACTGTACTAATTACCGGATTTCTTGGATATTTCAGTAATTTCTGAGATATTCCGTTATAATTCAACTAATTACAGACTATCCTAGACAATTCGGGTATTTCCGAGGTATACCGTGCTAACCCCATTAATTACGGGATTTCTGGATATTACAGAAATTTTGAGGTATTCCGAGGGAACTCCACTAATAACAGGAATTTCCTGTTTTTCGGGAATTTCTGAATTATTTCGAGATATCTACACAAATTACAGGACATCCTGGATATTTTACTAATTTCTTAGGAATGCCGTTATAATTCGACTGAATAAAGAATTTCCTACACTATTCGGGTACTTCTGAGGTATTCCGTACTAACCCCACTTAATTACGGGATTTCCTGGATATTTCAGGAGTTTGTGATGTACTATTTTGTAATTCCACTAACTACAGAATTTACTTGATATGTCGGGAATTTATGAGGTACATCGGGATAACCCCACCAATTATAGGAGTTTCTAAATATTTCAGTAATTTCTGAGGTATGCCGGGATAACTTCACTAATTTCGGGATTTCCTGTTTTTCCGAAATTTTGAATTATTTCGGAAAAACTTCACTAATTACGGGAATTCCCGGTTATTTCATGAATTTTGAGGTATTCCGAGAGCACTCCACAAATTAAATGATTCCTGGATATTTCAGTAATTTCTGAGGTATTCCGTTATTGTTTCTCTAATTACAAAATTTCCTGGATATTTCGCGAATTTCTGACGTATGCCGGGATAACTTCACTATTTTGAGATTTACTATTTTTCCGTAATTTTGAATTATTTCGGGATATCTTCACTAATTACGGGATTTCCTGGATATTACAGAAATTTTTAGGCATTCTAAGAGAACTCCACTAATTACCGGATTTCTTAGATATTTCAGTAATTTCTGATGTATTCCGTTATAATTCAACTAAATACAGAATTTCCTAGATAATTCGGGTATTACCGAGGTATACCGTGCTACCCCATTAATTACGGGATTTTCTGGATATTACAGAAATTTTGAGGTATTCCGAGGGAACTCCACTAATAACAGGAATTTCCTATTTTTCGGGAATTACTGAATTATTTCGAGTTAAATACACTAATTACAGGATTTCCTGGATATTTCAGTAATTTCTTAGGAATGCCGTTATAATTCCACTATATACAGAATTTTCTACACAATTCGGGTATTTCTGAGGTTTTCCGTACTAACCCCATCAATTACGGGATTTCCTGGATATTTCAGGAGTTTGTGATGTACAATTTTGTAATTCCACTAACTACAGAATTTACTTGATATTTCGGGAATTTATGAGGTGTATCGGGATAACCCCACCAATTATGGAAGTTTCTAATATTTCGGTCATTTCTGACGTATGCCGGGGTAACTCCACTAATTTTGAGATTTACTATTTTTCCGTAATTTTGAATTATTTCGGGATATCTTCACTAATTACGGGATTTCCTGGATATTACAGAAATTTCTAGGCATTCTAAGAGAACTGTACTAATTACCGGATTTCTTGGATATTTCAGTAATTTCTGAGATATTCCGTTATAATTCAACTAATTACAGACTATCCTAGACAATTCGGGTATTTCCGAGGTATACCGTGCTAACCCCATTAATTACGGGATTTTCTGGATATTACAGAAATTTTGAGGTATTCCGAGGGAACTCCACTAATAACAGGAATTTCCTGTTTTTCGGGAATTTCTGAATTATTTCGAGATATCTACACAAATTACAGGACATCCTGGATATTTTACTAATTTCTTAGGAATGCCGTTATAATTCGACTGAATAAAGAATTTCCTACACTATTCGGGTACTTCTGAGGTATTCCGTACTAACCCCATTAATTACGGGATTTCCTGGATATTTCAGGAGTTTGTGATGTACTATTTTGTAATTCCACTAACTACAGAATTTACTTGATATGTCGGGAATTTATGAGGTACATCGGGATAACCCCACCAATTATAGGAGTTTCTAAATATTTCAGTAATTTCTGAGGTATGCCGGGATAACTTCACTAATTTCGGGATTTCCTGTTTTTCCGAAATTTTGAATTATTTCGGAAAAACTTCACTAATTACGGGAATTCCCGGTTATTTCATGAATTTTGAGGTATTCCGAGAGCACTCCACAAATTAAATGATTCCTGGATATTTCAGTAATTTCTGAGGTATTCCGTTATTGTTTCTCTAATTACAAAATTTCCTGGATATTTCGCGAATTTCTGACGTATGCCGGGATAACTTCACTATTTTGAGATTTACTATTTTTCCGTAATTTTGAATTATTTCGGGATATCTTCACTAATTACGGGATTTCCTGGATATTACAGAAATTTTTAGGCATTCTAAGAGAACTCCACTAATTACCGGATTTCTTAGATATTTCAGTAATTTCTGATGTATTCCGTTATAATTCAACTAAATACAGAATTTCCTAGATAATTCGGGTATTACCGAGGTATACCGTGCTACCCCATTAATTACGGGATTTTCTGGATATTACAGAAATTTTGAGGTATTCCGAGGGAACTCCACTAATAACAGGAATTTCCTATTTTTCGGGAATTACTGAATTATTTCGAGTTAAATACACTAATTACAGGATTTCCTGGATATTTCAGTAATTTCTTAGGAATGCCGTTATAATTCCACTATATACAGAATTTTCTACACAATTCGGGTATTTCTGAGGTTTTCCGTACTAACCCCATTAATTACGGGATTTCCTGGATATTTCAGGAGTTTGTGATGTACAATTTTGTAATTCCACTAACTACAGAATTTACTTGATATTTCGGGAATTTATGAGGTGTATCGGGATAACCCCACCAATTATGGAAGTTTCTAATATTTCGGTCATTTCTGACGTATGCCGGGGTAACTCCACTAATTTTGAGATTTACTATTTTTCCGTAATTTTGAATTATTTCGGGATATCTTCACTAATTACGGGATTTCCTGGATATTACAGAAATTTCTAGGCATTCTAAGAGAACTGTACTAATTACCGGATTTCTTGGATATTTCAGTAATTTCTGAGATATTCCGTTATAATTCAACTAATTACAGACTATCCTAGACAATTCGGGTATTTCCGAGGTATACCGTGCTAACCCCATTAATTACGGGATTTTCTGGATATTACAGAAATTTTGAGGTATTCCGAGGGAACTCCACTAATAACAGGAATTTCCTGTTTTTCGGGAATTTCTGAATTATTTCGAGATATCTACACAAATTACAGGACATCCTGGATATTTTACTAATTTCTTAGGAATGCCGTTACTAATTCGACTGAATAAAGAATTTCCTACACTATTCGGGTACTTCTGAGGTATTCCGTACTAACCCCATTAATTACGGGATTTCCTGGATATTTCAGGAGTTTGTGATGTACTATTTTGTAATTCCACTAACTACAGAATTTACTTGATATGTCGGGAATTTATGAGGTACATCGGGATAACCCCACCAATTATAGGAGTTTCTAAATATTTCAGTAATTTCTGAGGTATGCCGGGATAACTTCACTAATTTCGGGATTTCCTGTTTTTCCGGAATTTTGAATTATTGCCGAAAAAATTCACTAATTACAGTATTTCCCGGATATATCAGGAATTTTGAGGTATTCCGAGAGAACTACTCTAATTACAGGATTTCCCGGATATTTCAGTAATTTCTGAGGTATGCCGGGATAACTTCACTAATTTCGGAATTTCCTATTATTATTTTGAATATTTGAGAATTTTCAGGTATTCTGATAGAACTCCACTAATTACAGGATTTCCCGGATATTTCAGTAATTTCTGAGGTATGCCGGGATAACTTCACTAATTTCGGAATTTCCTATTATTATTTTGAATATTTGAGAATTTTCAGGTATTCTGATAGAACTCCACTAATTACAGGATTTCCCGGATATTTCAGTAATTTCTGAGGTATGCCGGGATAACTTCACTAATTTCGGAATTTCCTATTATTATTTTGAATATTTGAGAATTTTCAGGTATTCTGATAGAACTCCACTAATTACAGGATTCCTGGATTTTCAGTAATTTCTGAAGTATGACAGGATAACTTCACTAATTTCGGAATTTCCTATTATTATTTTGAATATTTGAGAATTTTCAGGTATTCTGATAGAACTCCACTAATTACAGGATTTCCCGGATATTTCAGTAATTTCTGAGGTATGCCGGGATAACTTCACTAATTTCGGGATTTCCTGTTTTTCCGGAATTTTGAATTATTGCCGAAAAAATTCACTAATTACAGTATTTCCCGGATATATCAGGAATTTTGAGGTATTCCGAGGGAACTCCACTAATAACAGGAATTTCCTATTTTTCGGGAATTTCTGAATTATTTCGAGATATCTACACAAATTACAGGACATCCTGGATTTTACTAATTTCTTAGGAATGCCGTTATAATTCGACTGAATAAAGAATTTCCTACACTATTCGGGTACTTCTGAGGTATTCCGTACTAACCCCATTAATTACGGGATTTCCTGGATATTACAGAAATTTTGAGGTATTCCGAGAGAACTACTCTAATTACAGGATTTCCCGGATATTTCAGTAATTTCTAAGGATTTTCGTTATAATTCGACAAAATACAGAATTTCCTAGATAATTCGGGTATTTCCGAGGTATACCGTGCTAACCCCATTAATTACGGGATTTTCTGGATATTACAGAAATTTTGAGGTATTCCGAGGGAACTCCACTAATAACAGGAATTTCCTATTTTTCGGGAATTTCTGAATTATTTCGAGATATCTACACAAATTACAGGACATCCTGGATATTTTACTAATTTCTTAGGAATGCCGTTATAATTCGACTGAATAAAGAATTTCCTACACTATTCGGGTACTTCTGAGGTATTCCGTACTAACCCCATTAATTACGGGATTTCCTGGATATTTCAGGAGTTTGTGATGTACTATTTTGTAATTCCACTAACTACAGAATTTACTTGATATGTCGGGAATTTATGAGGTACATCGGGATAACCCCACCAATTATAGGAGTTTCTAAATATTTCAGTAATTTCTGAGGTATGCCGGGATAACTTCACTAATTTCGGGATTTCCTGTTTTTCCGGAATTTTGAATTATTGCCGAAAAAATTCACTAATTACAGTATTTCCCGGATATATCAGGAATTTTGAGGTATTCCGAGAGAACTACTCTAATTACAGGATTTCCCGGATATTTCAGTAATTTCTAAGGATTTTCGTTATAATTCGACAAAATACAGAATTTCCTAGATAATTCGGGTATTTCCGAGGTATACCGTGCTAACCCCATTAAATACGGGATTTTCTGGATATTTCAGAAGTTTGTGATGTACTATTTTGTAATTCCACTAACTACAGAATTTACTTGATATGTCGGGAATTTATGAGGTACATCGGGATAACCCCACCAATTATAGGAGTTTCTAAATATTTCAGTAATTTCTGAAGTATGACAGGATAACTTCACTAATTTCGGAATTTCCTATTATTATTTTGAATATTTGAGAATTTTCAGGTATTCTGATAGAACTCCACTAATTACAGGATTCCTGGATTTTCAGTAATTTCTGAGGTGTTACGTTGTAAATCTGGCATCCCTTGTGGGGAATGTTGAATAAAAGTGGCAAAACAAAAAAAAAGGGATAAATGAAAATTAAGTAAAATACATGCTTTGGTTTGTAACGAGCAGATTAGCCTACCAAGTGTGAGAGAAAGATACGTTGAATTACTAAGCTTTAGAACGATTTGTAAAAGGGGCCATAAAATGGCAAATAAGTCGAATGCACGCGGAAGAGGCAGCAGGGCCAAGGCTAAGCTAGTTAGCAGGTTCTCCCAGGGCAGTGCAACCCACGCCGAAAAGGGCACGCGATGCTTGAGAATGCAGGCCGCGTGTAAAAATCGGGATCTTCCGATTCCGTGGCATCTGATAGCCCGAGAAACAGAGAGGGGGCTCCTGTTGTACAATCAGATGCAACAACCCTCCCGTTGAAAAAGAATTTGAACGATCAAGGCAATATGCAAATAGGGCCCACGTCGTCTCCGATAGTAACCAATACACCGGAAGGGATCGACTCAGATTCGCGAACGGGATCACAACATCACGCCTCTCGTGGGCTTACGATGTTAGAAACGCGGGGGCGAGATTTTTTACTATGTCCAGCCGGGGGCAGGATCCTTTTAAAGAAATGCGACATGAGTTATCGCAGATCTTGTTAACGTTACGCACGCGTAATAAAAAAATGGAAACACGTACGGAAGATTTAGAAGGCCGCGTTGATAAGCTAGATCTTTTATTCTCGAAATTTGCGTCCTGGAACGCTAAATTAATTGAAGTCGGCGACCAACGTACTGAACAACTGAATCAACATGAAACAGATATAGAATATATATCGCGAACAAGCAACGATGCACACGAATTGGCTTATCGGACACGCGATTTAGTGGAAAAGGCGGTTGAACAAGCCGAGCTTCAAGGTAATAAAACCAAAGAAATCGAAAAAGACGTGAAAACATGCATCGATCAAATTCAGCATACGCGTACGGAAATAAATCGGATAGCGACGCGAAGAATAGGAGCCGGTACCAATGATAAAATGCTATATCCTTTCAAGTTAGATTTACCAACCTTCCAAGGAGCGATATACGAAAAGCCGATGCGTTACCTTTCATCGATTATAAAATATTTAGACGTGATTTTTGCAACGCGAGAAAATTTTAAACATGTGCTCAGTCAGTCGTTAAAAGGTCCATGCAAGGATTGGTGGGTCCATATTGAGCCACGAATAACTTCTGTTAAAGACTTCGAGGATAGGTTCAAAAATCGGTATTGGAATAACGAAGTACAAGTCAAGGTAAAGCGAAATTTAGAACTTGGTTTCTACCGCACTGACGGCAACCTATCTTGTAGCGAATACGTGTTCAAGCTTTACAACGAAGTTATTATGCTGGACGATCCTCCGACGTAGAAATCCGTTGTCGAATGTTTGTCCCGACACTTCGACGACCAAGTGCAAATTGCTGTCCCATCCCAGGGAATTCAAACGGTCGATCAACTAATTTCGCTATTAGATAATTTAGATTCGATCGAAATGCTTAATTCTTCTGACGGAAATACTCGTTTTGTAAGTTTCTCAGACAATTTAAATCGATCTTCTACTGAGCATAATGGTAGACCGTTTTCTTCTACTCCTCGCGAAAATTATCCGCGGAGATTCCTTTCCCCAGGTAGAGGTGATCAGGCTACAAATCGTCAAAGGGAGAATTCTCCAAGCCCAATAGGAAATCGATTTCGACAAACTGATACAAATAATAGCTATACACCTCGCCAGATAAATGAAATCGAGGTATCTCAAAACGACCGAGAGTTCGAACGCGATGCAAGTTATGATGATGCGGAAAACTAATTAAGGTTGTACCAGAGGCCTGGGATAGATCCCCAATAAGTTTTAAATTTCAGGCTAGATCAACTCTGGATACAACATCCCGCTCTTATCGATGTCATGTAACTCTGTATTTAATAGAGCGCGTGATTTCTTACTCTCAGATGATGACGATCAAATTATCCAGCCTCCGTTGACAATTTGCCCGTAAATAATTATTTCAATACAGGGAATATCAACATCCGCCCTGATTGATACGGGCAGTCGAGTCACTTGCATTTCGGAGAGATTTTTCAATCAAAATGTAGTTCATTTTAAATCGTTTCTGATCCTCCCAATTACAGGCTTACAGGTGACAGATTTTACAGGAGAAAAATCGGTAAATATAAAGAGACAAATTTTAGCTGAGCTCGATGTACATGGATTTAGAATATCCGCCACTTTTCTTGTTATCCCTCGGTTAATTAAGGATTGCATTATCGGGATCGATTTGCAGGTAAAGATGAATTTGATTATCGACACAGGCAACAAGAAATGCATCATATATTCTAAAGAAAACAAAATAAATCATTCATTTCCATTTAATTCGGCTCTAACAGACGGTAATGACGGGAGAATTATAAATTATATAGAATATATGGCAAAAATAGATGAGTAAAGAGATGCGGAATTGATTCGTTTGTACCATCCATGTAATCCTACACCAAGCTCGCCAGTCAACAGGCTAAAGGTTTTCGCACGCCCTTCTCGCGAACAGAAGGAAAACATATGGACCTACCTCTCGGTCTCCAGAGCAATTACCTACTGACGTACCTCCAGAAGAACGAGAGAAGGTAAGAGAAGCCTTTGTGGCAAAAAATACAGGAGTCAGACGAAAAAGGCGCATATCTGCAGAATCAGCCAATACTGACTTTCTCGAATTGCATGCACCACCGAATTGGGAAGAGATGCTTTAGTTCGATCGTCTTGCAAGGGAAATGGACGTTAAATAGCTCCTAGCCCTTATTGTAAGGCAACCCTAAGTTCTAGTTTTTAAATATAGATAAATAAACAAATCTTTATCTATAACATAGTTCTTTTATTAATATATTCCTCTCATTTTATTATCATATTATTTTATTATTCATATCACTATGTATATAAACATATCGAGTTTTTTTTTTTTTTTTTTTTTTGAGAATTTAGGTCTTGCAAAGGGAAACGGACCTTAAACAGCCCTTAGACCCAGTCCCGGGCAACTTAAGTTCATAACATAGTTTTATCAACATGGCTAGGAGCCCAAATTTCTAGTCATGAATCAGCATTTTCAAGAACTTAGACCTAGATTATAAATTTAATCCCTTTTGAATAAATTTATAATCTAGTGGGGGGCTATGTAAGATATCGATACCTTATAATACGAACCGATACCCGGGCTCCAGGCGATTCGTCTCTAAAAGGAAAACAAGAAAAAGAAAAAAAGGGGAAGTTTTTATTTTCGCGCGTTGGTATGCGGATGTTTGAAGGTCTCGGTACGCGCGAACGCCCGAAACTCGCACCGCATAGCACCACTTTAGAGAGCGCGTTAATTTTCTACGGGCTACAAAAGAATATTATATTTTTTTTTAGTATTTCCAGACCTATAAGAGACTATAGAAAGCCCAGTTTAACTATATTCACGTCACAAGTATTTCCTCTGTCTAATCTAGACTCTCTCGCGGGCGGGGGGTTCTCTCCGCGAGCTTAGACAAAGTGGTGTGCGGTGCGGAAATAACATAGCCGAGTAGGGATGCGCTAGCTTTTTTTGGACTTTTATGTAAGTTAAGCCTTGCGCAAGCGGTACTTTGTCACGCCGCCGACTCTCGGCCGGGAGCATATTATCGCGCTCATAGGGACGAAGGCACCCTTTTTACTCTCTCTCGAACGATCGATCTGCTGAACGGTTGGACAACGCAAGGAAGGCGCTCCCAGCAGACCATCCACGTCCAGCAATAGCCAAGGAGTAAAGGAGTCAAATGTAAGACATATCTATGTCGATAATATAATTATTATCCCCCAGGATTACGCCAATAGGCCAAACTGGGTGGGCAAGCTTCGGCGAGCCCTTAGGATGATATTATATTACTTTTTTTTCTATTTTATAACTAAATCCGACTAACCCGAGCCCGCAAGGCAAAGTAAAATGAGTCATCGACTCTCCCTGTATGACCGGGATCGTTCGTCGGCCCTAGGCCTAACGTTCTTGAACCCAAAGGGTCTCCAGGTTTTTGCCGGCCTCAAATATCTCCTTTCCAAAAGTGCGCGGTAATAAATAATTCACAATTTATCTATTCCTTATTAACCGTTAGAATTTCTTCTTTTTTTTTTGTAATATCAGATAGGATAAATCGTTCCTCTTTACAAGAACTCTTAATTTAAAGTAAATTTTAATTGAATATATTTGTTTTTATTTTTAATTAATGGCTATAAATGAATGACTTGTAAGGATAATTTTGTATTCTTAACAAAGATAATTTATTGGATACTTTCTCCCACACATAAGCGAGGCTCGCTCTCACGAACGGCATCAGTAATAAAAAAAAGGAAAATATATATATACAGATAATTTCAAAGTATACTTATTTCTTTGTAGTAATAAAACAAATAAAATTAATAAAAAAAAAAGATATACATATATAAATAAGCTATCTCTCTCTTGTTCATTGCTACCTTACTCACATTCCCAATATAATCAAGTAATTAGTAGTATTAGACAGTGGTTAGCCAACGGGAAAGATTATTATTTCTTTAACTATTTTCTCTTTATATATATATACTTATCATTAAATAGCTTAACAGCATTCAACAATCAATTTGAGTCAATAGTTTTTTTTTATATTGACTATTTCTTTTTATTATATCATTTTTTTTATATTATTAAGTAACTTCCTTAACCGTATTTCACGGCCCAAACCACACCATCAACGTTTCGCAGCACCTACGCCCAGAGGAGACAAGGTAATTATTTAATAAAGCATATAAAGAGAAGCGAAAACGTTGTAGATTTGGCAGAGTTTCCTGGATATTACGGGATTTTCTGAGTTAGTCCGTGATAACCCTATTATTTGCGGGATATCCTGGATATATAAAAAATTTTGAACATACCGAGGGAACTCCACTAATTACAGAAATTGCTAAAGATTTCGGTAATTACTGAGGTATGCCGGGATAACTTCACTAATTACGGGATTTCCTATATTCGGGAATTTCTGAGTTACTCCGTGATAACCTCATTAATTATGGGATTTAATGGATATTTCAGAAATTTTGAACATACCGAGGGAACTCCACTAATTACAGGAATTGCTAAAGTTTTCGGTAATTTCTACGGTATGCCGGGATAACGTTACTAATTACGGGATTTCCGGGATATTTCAGAAGTTTTGAGGTATTCCGAGGGAACTCCATTAATTACAGGAATTTCTAAAGATTTCGCTAATTTCATAGGTAAGCCGGGATAACTTTACTAATTTTGGGGTTTCCCATTTCTCGGGAATTACTGAAATATTTCGGGATGACTACACTAATAACGGGATTTCCCGGATATTTCGCGATTTTCCAAGGTATTCTGTTATAATTCCACTAATTACAGAGTTTTCTGGATATTTCGGGAATTTCTGAGTTTGTCCGTGATAACCCTATTGTTTGCGGGATTTCCTGAGTATACCAGAAATTTTGAGGTATTCCGAGAGAACTCCTCTAACTGCAGGATTTCCTGGTTATTTATGTTATTACTGAAGTATGCCGTTAAAATTGCACTAAATACAGAATTTCCTGGATATGTCGGAAATTTCTGAGTTATTCCGTGATAACCCCATTAATTACGGGATTTCATGGATATTTCAGGACCTTTGAGGTATTCCGGAAGAACTCCACTAATTACAGGTTTCGTTGATATTTCGGGAATTTCCGAGGTATTCCATGATAACCCCATTACTTACGGAATTTCGTGGATATTTCAGGAATGGTGAGGAATTCCGAGAGAACGTCACTAATTACACGATTTCCTGGTTATTGCAGATCTTTCTGAGGTATTCCTTCATAATTCCACTAATTACAGAATTTCTTGGATATTTCAGAAATTTTGAGGTACTCTGAGAGAACTTCACCAATTACGGGATTTTCTAAATATTTCGTTCATTTCTGAGGTATGCCGGGATAACTTCACTAATTTTGGGATTTCCTATATTTCGTGAATTTATGAGTTACTCCGTGATAACCTCACTATTTACGGGATTTCCTGGATATTTCTGGAATTTTGAAGTATTCGGAGGGAACTCCACTAATTGTTGGATTTTTAGGATATTTCAGTAATTTCTGAGGTATTCCTTTATAATTCCACTAATTACATAATTTCCTCGACATTTCGGGAATTGCCGAGGTATTCCGTGATATCCCCATTAATTGCGGGATATCCTGGATATTTCAGGAATTTATGAGTTATTCCGCGATAACTTTACTAATTTCGGGAATTACTAGAGATTTCGATAGTTCCTGCGGTATGCCGAAATAACTTCACTAATTTTGGAATTTCCTATTTTTTGGGAATTTGTGAGTTTTTTTGGGAGAATTTCACTGATTATGGGATTTCCTGGATATTTCAGAAGTTTTGAGGTATTCCGTTATAATTCTACTAATTACAGAAGTTCCTGGATATTTTGGGAATTTCCTAGGTATTTCGTGGTAACCCCATTAATTACGGGATATCCTGGATATTTCAGGAATTTCTGAGTTATTCCAGGATATCGCCGACAATTACGGGAATTGCTAATGATTTCGGTAATTTTTGTGGTATGCCGGCATAACTTCACTAATTTTGTAATATCCTATATTTCGGGAATTTCTGATTTATTTTGGGATAACCCCATTAATTATGGGATTTCCTGGATATTCAAGGCATTTCTGAGTTATGCCGAGAGCAGGGCACGGCCGAAGGTTTGGTATGTCGAATAACTAAACCCCTGCTATTTATTGCGCGGGTTGCTGATAAATTCCGGTTTATGTCACGGATTTGTGTTTGGGGGGACTACGGCTTTAAACTTATAATTTTATTTATCATGAGTGGTAGGTTTAATGTAACAAAAACCCGACGCGCTACCTCAAGATAAGTAAGGGTGCCATTATCCTGCTGTTAACCAAACAATTTTACAATTATCTCACTACGAACCACGTCTCGTCACTTGTGAAGCTTGGTACTACGTGGCAAGGTAGAATATCATCGGTGAGAAGTAACGGCTCAGTTGTGGAGTTCGCGTCGCGACGAACATTTGGCTGCCCCGTCGAAGTGATCGTATTAGAATTTAGTACACATCTTCAGCGGTTTTCCAGGAACTCTGTAAGGAGAGCGAATTTGCCGTGTGCGCCACACGCGACCCGCCGAAACCGTAATGATAGCTTTCTTTACGGCTATTATAATTGATTATTTGTAGATCTCATCCGCGCGCGACGGCAATGAGATTGACAAGAGAGAACAAGAAGCAACTAGTATCCTTTAAAGACCTCACGGTGTTTTTCTTATTTGGTTATTTGTTGATTAATATTCTTTGTTACCTTCATTTTTATAAGTTATAATTAGTTCTTCCAATAATTATTCGATATTACACGAATCCGATTATTATTTACCAGCGTTACCCTGCTAAAAAAGATTGAGCAGAATGATTAAAATTTATTGAAAACAAATTAATTTCAATGATTTTTAATAGATTCAATAAACTTAGAAATTTTATCAATTAAACAAGAATGGATTATAATCAATTATAAAAATTATTACATTTCAGATGAATTTTCATTTTGATATAAATAAACTTTAATCGATATTTATAATATATAATTATAGAATGGCTGTAAATTTACTTAATTCTGATTCAATCCAATAAATACTAATTGATACAAATAATAGTGACATTTAATTATATCATTTAATGATGAAGCTAGTGATTTTATCGACGTATAGGAGTGATTGTTTTTAATTTTTATCAATAACTAAATCAGTTTTTAGAGAATTTTGAGAACAGAGCCCCATTCTATACAGTACTGCAAGTAACTTGTCAAATTTTGGTGCAAATTCATTGAATATTTACGAAGAATAGTGCGAAACTATAATTCACAATAATCAGTTATAGCGATTTTTGGTACAGAGGAATAACAATATGACAACCATTCTTTTTTAACCCCCATTTTAAAGATGAAAAAAGGAAGGGGGTGATTATAATTATAAGAATTATAAGAAAATATAATGGGGATTTTTGTTTACGGTGAATAACAATATAACAAACCATCTTTTTTATCCTTAATTTAGTGGTAGGTAGGGGACGGAGGAATAAGAGGTAGGTAAAATTAAAAAATTCGTAAAATATTTTATAGGGGTTACGGTACAGGTGAAGAACAATAATGGATATACTAAATAAGAGAACATTTTGTATGCATCGTTCAATCATATTTTATTTATCTAATATGTGCAAATTAAAATTTGAATAAATATACCCCTACTAAAAATTATCACGTGATTATCACGTGGATATCCAAGACACGCTCACTACCGCTGTTGACACCGACTCGATAGCGGGCGCTCTACCATCGTGGATGGAAACGTTCATGCGTAAATTGCAGTCATCTTTTCACAGAGATATTAAATCGGTGGTGGATAAGGTCGATCTTGTAGAGGGTAAATTGGAAAAAATGAAGGCTGATTTGCGAGCTCTCAACGCACGCGTAGACCAACTTGAGACGGCCACAGATACGCGTCTAACTAATATCGGTGAGCGTTTTATTGAATTGGAGTCCCGCGTTGTTACTCTGGAGGAAATTAAAATCGATAAGGACTCGTTTGTTCCTTGGAATTTCTCATTCGTCGACGCTTTGAAAGATACATGCGAAGTGTTAGTCACGGGTTTACCCCCAAAGATGACATTGCCGGACATCAATGCCATCGAAAAATTTGTTACAGATTTTAAATCTGCTTCTGCTGTCTAAGCAGGTTATTGATATTCGGTCTTGGTCTCCAAGGTTAAAATCTGTCGCCGAGGGAAATGTATCTGCTTCACCGCGATCTAGAGGAGTAGTTTTCCGTTCATCGTCAGCTGCGGCCAGAGACTCGGTGATTGAAAAAGCCTTCCTTTTAAAGGGTAAAACGGCTCATAGCATTTTCGGAGAAGGAGGTGATAATAATTTATTTATTCGACCACTTTGGCCAAAACCTGTTTTTGACCTTTGTTAAGCGGCGATCCGTAGAAGTAAGGAACTTGGCTATGCGAGGCTTGTAGTATATTAATCTTAATGTTTATATGCGCAAGTTGAGGGATGGTTCTCTAAATTGTGTGACTTTAGAGGCTGATCTTTATAACCTCCCTCCTCCCTTAACTCATACCACATGAGACAGGTATGGTCGGGCCAATAACAATAACAATAACTCATTTTCTGTCATTCACATCAATATAAATCGCCACAAAACTCATTTTTCATCCATTGAAGCATTAGTTCATCCGGATTCCTTTGACGTCTTTGCCATCACCGAAACCTTCCTTACCGAATACGATTCCTCCGACCTTCTTAAATTACCGGGCTATACCTTACACCGGTTGCATCGTGTAGGTAAGGAGGGAGGTAGAGTGGCGGCCTTTATTCGCGACGATTTTGCCGTTAATAATAGTCATTCTGACCCTGTCTTCTCGAACGCTCCTGAGTTCCTTATCTTACGTTTGGTAAACAAGACGGTGGCGTTTATGTTGGCAGTGGTGTATCGTAGGCCCTCAGCCGTCTATCCACTTAAATTTTTTGAAGTTCTCTCAGATCTATTTCTCAAATATAATCATGTTGTTATCGCTGGTGATTTCAATATTGACATGAAATCTTCTAGTGCTGCAGCAAATATGCTGAGGGGAATCTAGAGGCTTTGGGCCTTTTCCTTATACCATCAGAACCAACACACGATGCAGTGACGTCGCGGGGATCCTCACATAATTGTTTAGATCTTTTCCTGGTTCGTGAACCAGTACCGGAGTTTATTTATAATAAATCAATAGCTCCCTTCGCGGCAGGGCATGATGCCATTAGTATTAGTCTGAAGATCGCCAGCACGCAGGTTGGTGTTAAACGATTCTGGAGAAGGAACTTGGAAAAGATCGATCTTCATCTCCTTGCTACTACCTTCGCCTCATTCATAGATAGATCATCACAAGCCTCACCTCTCTCTTCCTCTCCACCCATTCCAAATCCGCCTTCACCTTCCTGGCCTGACCAGCCCATACGTATTAACTCATCATCATCTTCTCACCTCAATTTTATCTCTTTCTCCTTAGCTGACCTAAGTAGCTCGATTTTATCCACTTTTAATGCCATTGCTTCACTCCAACTATTTACCATTAAAGCCATGCACAAACCATGGGTTACACAAGACATCAGAGTTGATATTAAAGCTAGAAATGTGGCGTTCAGACTTTTCCGCAATTCGGGTTCTGCTTCTGATTATGATAACTATAAGTACTGAAGAATCGCGTTAAGAATTCACTCAACTCCAGTAAGTTTCGCTTTCTGGAGTCAAAACTTCGTCACGAAAAAGAACCCGCTAAGTCTTGGAGACACCTTAAAAATATGGATCTCTGCTCCAAGACGAGCCCTTCACCACTACAGCATTTCTCAACTCATCAGCTCAACACCCATTATGCATCAATTTCCAACCATGTGTCACCACTTTCCGTACAATCATTTGCGTCCACCTTAACTAATTTATGTCATTTATCACCCTCATCTCCTTCATTCTCATTTCACACTGTATCAGCCAAAAAAGTTCAACAGGCCATCTTTAGAGCTTCCTCGAAGGCTGCAGGTGTTGATGCCATCACAACCAAAATGATAAAATGATTAGAATCACAACTCACGTTACCTCTTACGGATTTATTTAATAACCTGCTTTCCGCTGGATGTTTCCCTAAATGCTGTAAGAAGGTCATGCTATTTCCGTATATTATCCGAAAGTTGGGCGATATCGGCTGCTCCGATACTGTATTTAATTGGTTCTTTCGATATCTTGTTGGCCGCACACAGGCCGTGGTAGACGAGATTGGCATGTTGTCGGATTGGCTCGTGGTGAACGTGGGTGTACCTCAGGGCAGTGTCCTAGGTCCTGTTCTTTTCTCCATTTTTAAAATCCATTTTAAATACTGCAACTATATGTTATTTGCCGATGAAGCCCGGGTCTACTATTCGTTTTTCCTATCAAACCTTGACAGTGGAGTTTAACGTGATGATTATGTAATGATTATTTAGATTATGAAAATGCGGTAAAATCGCTTAGAGTCATGATCACTCCTACCCTCGATTTGTCAAAGCAAGTCATGGCAATCTCTAGGCGTGTTCACGGGGTCTTACACTCGCTGCGTTATTACAGCAAATCTTTGTCACTGAAACTCCGAAAGAATTTGGTAGAAACACTTATCTTTCCCCATTTTGATTATGCGTGTGTGGTCTATCATGATGTAGACCAGTCCAGGAATCTTAAACTCCAGAGACTCCTGAATGCGTGCATGAGATTTATATGGGGAAACATCGCGAGGCGTGATCACGTTACCCCGTTTAGATTGGGCTTAAAATGGCTATCGGTCGAGTCCAGACGATCCTATCTCATTGGTTCCCTGGCTTATAACATCATCGCTCATAATTTCACCCACATACTTGGCAAATCATTTCATCAAACTCACCCCTGACCAAAATCCCCGCTCTTCCTCTCGTCATCCACCTAAACCTCTTACTTATCTTCCGCCACGCACCGAATCATTAAATAAATCATTCGTCATAACTTCTACCCGCATCCTAAACCAATTTTCTTAAATCACCTTCAATCTCTCGTTCATGGATAACTTCAAAACTCTCCTCTTTAATTATCTGCTTGGGCTCGACCAAACAGCCTGGTCTACACGAGTCATGACCGAGGGTATTGTACTACGGACCATCCCACACTTCGAGGAAGCTGTATAAGTTATGTTCTCACGTTGTATTTCGATTACTTAAAATCCTTTATTTATTTATTATAATCTTTGCGTTGTTTTTATACTGCATCGATCTTGGCTAGTGATTTTTATTTATTTGCGAGCGATCCATTATTTGTTAACTAGTTTTAAGATCTTTGAAAATATGTTATTTTTATTTTTATTTTTATTATATTATTTTTTATATTTTTATTTTTTGTTATGTAATTTTACGTTTATTGTATGAACTTTTTTTTTATCAATCAGTGCCTACGGGGTTTGTACCCCAAAAGGCCAAATAATAAATTCAATCAATCAATCAATCAAATCAGTCACTTTTTCCCTTGGCAAGACAGATTTAGCAACTTTACTCAAAGTTGATAGATCCATTTTAAAATCAAAATAAGAAAAGAACATAAGATTTTTTTTAATAAAGGCAAAATAGAAAGTATAAATTTTTATTGGTAATGAATAAAAAATAATGCTTACTTGTTAGGTTAGTTGAGACTGACTTTCTTTCTACTAGGTTGGTAGTTCTCAAGTTCTTCGTATGCTCCAATGTGCTCCTTCGTATCGTTTCTTCCTTTATATAGCCCGATATCCTCCCCGATTGCTTCCCCTACCATTGCCTCTTACAATAGATCCCTTCCTTCATCTTTTTGAGAACCATCCCACTGTTGACAACCAATCTTGCATAAACTCCTCAATAAGATCGTATTTAATTAGTATTTAATTGGCTGCTTCATTTCCCTTCTCCGTTTCAGCATCCACCATTCTTTGGTTTTCTTAAATGGATGTCAGATCTCCCCTCTCCATTTCCCCGTCTACTTGTAAAGCTGCTTGCGTCATCTGTTCTTTTATCTTATAGGCTACTTCAGCATCCACTTCTCTCGGGTTTTGGCGATTGGTTGTAGGAACTGCTCTCTCCATTTCTCCCTCTACTTGCACAACCGCTTGCGCCATCTGTTCTTTTACAACTCTGTAATGTCTCCAAGGTAGAGAGTCGGTACTTTAAGGCAATAAGTATCTTGTTTTACAACAGCAGATTTTATACCTTTTGCTTTTTTGACGGTGTTTCCTCCTTTAACTTAAATACTATACATTTTACTTCGTAGACCGATAAATTCTGTCAATGTTGCCAGAGCATTCGCCTTTCATTAATCCTAAAATTTACTTGTTTACCAGAGTTGAATTGAATATTTACAAGATAATCAGAAGTATCAAATCTATGAATATCTTCTTTCATTATTTTATGCATATCTATGTCTTCGATTTCATATATCAGACTGTCGGTATCGGTATAGAGAAGTTTACATTTTTCTCCTACACGCTGCTTCATATATGAATAATGGAATTCATAAAGTAATGTTTTAGATAAATCAAGTATACAAAGACCAACATATATTGGTTTCTTAATTACAATACTCATTCTCTTCAGTTGAATAGCAACCAAATTTTCATATATGTACCTGTAAATTTATTTACTAGACGCACATCAAGTCGAGACCTCTCTCTCTCTCTCGATACATTTTCCATATACGGCGTTAATTAGTAATTGATAAAAAGTTTTTCAAAGTGGTTCTTTGCCTGCTTTTTCTTTTCTGTATTCATTTCAACATAAGGTTTAAGCCATACCTTTTGCTCATAACTTAAGATTCTATGGACCATTTTCAATACAAGTCCCTTACCTATTGCTTGTTTTAATGCACGATAATGAATGACGTACCTTTTTGTATCATCCAAAGTCGTACGAGGTTTTGTCTGCTTTGAATCAGGAGGTGGACGGTGTTCTATACAAAAAGGTATGATCATCGTGGTTTTCTTCAGGATACTGCAAATCTACTTCAGTAAAGTAACCTGTATCAGCGTCTGGTGGTGCATTGAAAAAGTTTGGATTCGACTCATATTCAATCCATTTGAACTGACCGATCTTCTTGTAAGCAATTATATTGATATCCTATCAATGTCGGAATCTTGGCTCACTCCTAATCAGCCATCCTTGTCTTTTCAACGTAAATGAGTATACTTTGGTTCACAATGATCGTAATATCAGATCGTTGAGTGGTAGACATGAATATTTGCTGGGTGGAGGTGTGGCCTGCTACATTAGGAAGTCGATCTCCTATAGAATTTTGCCACTATCTTCGTCAAGTGATATAAATTCAAATGAGTTTATGCTACTTGAACTTATGCCAAGTCAAAGTCAAGAAATTCTTTTCTGTCAGTGTGTCGTCGTCCTAAAGGTAATGTCTTGAGTGTTGTTTTTGAAGCATTAAGTATATATATTCATTTGTACTCAGATATAATTTTGGCAGGGGATTTAAACTCGGATTTATGTACGGATAATTATTACTCTCAGCACCTTCGAAATCTTGTTTTTGAATATAACTTATATATAGTCCCTTTTGGTGCGACGTATCATAATGATAATTCAGATACGTGACTTGATGTTGTAATTGTTGATTCCTTTTATAAATCGTCATGACTATTTGATGATTAATTTTCTGTCCTCGCGTGACTTTCATGGAGTTGACCCTCAGAAATTTTCGGATTCATTAATGTATGCAATTTCTGCAAATTGTAATCTATATGAAAGCCCTCATACGGATGTGAATACTTCATTAAGTCAGTTTGTGAATGATATAGTTGGTTTACTTGATTCTATTGCGTAAGTTAAGGAGCGTATGTATAGAAGGAAATCAGCACCATGGTTTAATGACGGGTTGAAAAGGTCATGTCAGGAATGTGATTTGATGTTTTGTTATAAGGATTTGCGTAGAAAAGTGAAAAGAGAAATCAAGGTAGCTTGTGATAAATATTTAATTGATGCTTTAGAATCTTCTTTGATTTCATCAAGATATTGGAGCATCTTGCGTGAACATGGTTTGTTGAAGTCTACATCTAGTTCTCCACTACAATTTTTAAATGTTGATGAGTTGAATGAGTATTATGCAGTGGTGGCTAGTTGTCATTCTCCTTGCTCCACATCTGATTTATCTATTATGTTGGATTCGGCTGCCCTTGATACTGCTACTGCCTTCACATTTTCTCACGTAGATCATCAGCAGGTGTACGAGGTAATGAAAGCATGTTTGCTTAAATCGAAGAGTCGAAGTAATGATGGACTCTCTCTTAAATACTTCGTTTATGTTTTCAACACAATAGTTCTCTTTTTTGTAAATTTATTCAACAATTCCATTGATCAGAGTAAATATCCAGATATTCGGAAGAGGTCTGTCATTCGGTCTCTCAGTAAGATTAGTATACCAAAAAACCGTTCGACACACGCCCTATCGCTCTTCTCCCACATTTTGCGAAAGTGTTTGATTCTATCATTACGAAGCAGATGGTTGATTATTTGGAATCTACTTATCAGCTGTCGCCGTTTTAATCTGCGTATCGTTCAAATTTTAGTACGCAGAGTGATCTATTAAAAGTAACTGATGACATAAGACGTGGTTACGATGCAGGTATGCTTACGGTGATGGTTCTCTTTGATATGTCTTTTGACTCTATTGACCATAAAATTCTTATCTCACGAATTATTGAGCTGAATTTTTCTGTTGGAGCTATCAGATGGGTACACTTATATTATAATTTAATGTTTAGCTCGTTGTTCTGGAGTACCTCAAGGCTCAACACCGAGACCATATTATTCCTAATCTTTATAAATTCAATTACAAAAGTATTAAAATATACCGTACCTATAATCTTTGCCGATGATCTTAAGATTTATTTGCAATTTAAAATTGATGACTTAGAATCTGCTTTTAGAAATCTTAATAAAGATATTTTAGCTATCTAGAAGTGAGTGAGGGACAATGGTTTGTGTCTAAATGCTGGAAAGACGGAAGCAATTATTTTTACAACCTCTCATATGTCCATTAAACTACGTAATGTTATATTGCTCCCGATCGTAGTTATGGATACTGTGATTCCATTATCAAATAAAGTCAAGAATTTGGGGGTTATATTAACTTCGGATTTGTCATGGAATTCTCATGTTGCAAAGATATCTTCTTGTATCTATGGTGTGTTGTACAGGCTCCGTTACAAAGGTTCTTGATTGCCAGTTGAAGCTCGTGCATTACTTGTACGAACTCTATTAACCCCATACTTTGTATATGTGTTTCTCGCCTTCATGGATTTCCCGTCATATCTCAAAGATAAACTTCAGGTTATGTGCAATACTATGGTTAGATTTATTTTTTGTCTAAAGAAAGATGTTACATTGCGCCCTTATTTTAATAAATTTGGATGATTTTCATTAGATTCTCGTCGTTTTTACTTGTCAGGGGTTTTTATATTTAAATTAATTAACACGCGTAGACCCTTTTATTTATACAAGAAATTAATTTTTATTTCGGATGATATGCAAAGATCCAAGCGTCTAAGATCATGTTTTGAGATTCCCGTGGTTAGACGTGATGAGTTCAAGGCATTTTTTATAATTATGACTATGGAAATGTGGGATAAAATATCGGATAATGTTAAGGACTGTGCGAATGTAAACATCTTTAAGAAATTGTATTTTTGCCATTTAAATGGGCTAAACACTTGATATTGAATATTTGATATTCAATATTTAAGGGAGTATTCTGCTTTGGAAGGCCTAAAAAAACCGTTTTTTAGGGAATTTTTTTAAGATAGAAAAATATAACCAACTCCAGAGAACTTTCAGGAATATTTTATTATATAATTGCAAATTATAAAAAAATTTTTTTAAAGAAAAATATCAAAATGCAGCCGATTATTAGGCACATTTGTTGGGCAATCTGTAATCCGAGTCTTCTATTGGCGGGAGTGATAGAGCTCTTAATCTTGATCTGAAACAGAAAGCCAAAAAAAATTTCATTTTCATACATGTATTTTCTATTTGAACCAAGAAAAATCCGAAGAAATTGTGAAATTTGAAATTTTTTCCGAATTTGAAGCAAAAAGTGCTTTTTACAAGAAAAAAAATCTCTTCAATGTGCTGAAAAAGTCTTTTAGAAATTTATTTCCAAAACCCTTTTCGGTTCATATTGAAGAGTAGATAAAACTGAAGCTAAAAATCTTCGGATCGTTACGATAGCTTATTTATTATTTTTTTGCAAACACGCCTGCCAGTTTAGAAAAAGTGGAAAAATGAAAACTCGAGAAAAAGCGCTTTAAAGTTTATGAACTGGAAAAATGTTAATTTTCGACTACTTGCGGCAATAATTCGCTAATCAGCTATTTCTGCGTCATACAATAGACCTTCAGCTTCCTCATCGAACTCATTTTGTTGAAGTTGTTCAAGTCTACGGGCCGTACGAGCTTCCTTACTGGAAAGAGACGAACGTCGTCTTTCTCGTTCAATCCGTTGTATGTCGACATTATCCGCAAACATTTTACATTGCTAGCCAATTTTCAAATTGAGTAATCGCATGGTATGCAGAACAGCTGAATATCCGTCATTGAACATTCCTGCAGCCATATACGCAGCAATTTCTACGATTTTTTTACCAGAATTGAGATGTTTCGGAGTTATGCGCCAGACAGTGGAGTTGAACGATTCGTTCGAATTTTGCGTGTGTCCACCTAAGCATCGCGTCATGAGATCGTCATTCGAAAGTTCTTCGTAGATTGGATGAATATGTTCCTCCACTTTTTCGTTAATCAATCGAGCAGAATGTTTGAAGGATGCAAGACGATTCGTAGCTTCGGCTTTCGCCATTCATACCAGCTGTCAGTGCCTGTCGGACAATTCTCGTGACGAGGAGATTTGTCACTTTTCGGATAACTAGACATGACTATATTGAATCGCACTCGTCAATAGTCAGAGCAGAACTAAACGTTACGCCACAAACAGCTCTATAGGAAGCAGGTACACACAGATTATATATCGATGACACATACTAAGGTTCAAAAAACGCTTCTATAAAGCAAAATATTATTTCGAACAGCTGCTGAACCTTTTCAGGTATATAGTTTTGAGTTTAGAGACGGGGGGAGGAGCGCGCGCGTTTTAGTCTGACCGAGCACTGGCACACTATAACTTCGGATATATGTTCTTATACATATAAGGAATAGATTTAAGCAATAAAAAAATCGATTTTTTGAACGTTCTAAATCAGGATACCCCCTTAATATTAAATGTTTAAATCGTGTTCTTATTTTTGTACAATTTATTTCTATTCATCGTTACATTTTGTTAATGCGTTTATATTACCTAATACCTATCATTACTTTACTGTGTAATTATTAATCTTATTATTTTCGAGTGCCATGCGGTTATGTTACCTTGGCAGAAATAAATACAGTTATCAATCAATCAATCCGCTTTACCCAGAGCTAACGACGTGTACGTAGAGAGTAATGTAGCTCCTCTTTTCATTTTTTCTTATTTTTTATATTTTCCTATTTTTTATACATTTTTCCATTTTGTCAGAAGTCTATTTTGTATTTTTCTCACATTGAAGAACAACTTGAGAAGTTTTACATCCATACGTGCTTCGATGTCTGGTTTTATTCATGAGTCATAAAGAGCAATTGCCTTTTTTCTTTTTCCCTTGATCAATTTTCTTAGGATAGTCTTTTCCAGTAAGTCGAGAGTCATTCGAATGACATAAAAAAGGCAAGTCATCAGAATTTATCCCCAGTAAGCCTCTCACCACTTCTAAACGAAAATCAGGATAAGAAATCTTTTTGTTAGTGGTACTTTTCATTTTATGTAATGTATGAGAATTTACCAGAACAAAATCAAGTAAGTGAAAAATTAGTTTTCGATACCATTTAGTAAATTTTCTAATCGTTTCTGTCAATGAAAGTTGTCTGTCTATGTTGTCAATCCCTCCCATATTTTTATTGTATTTCACCATACATATTGGTTTTATAATATCTTTATTAGTACTCCAATATTTCTTCCCTCTACCTGCGTAGTCAACTTCATGAACTGTTGTTATAATGTAAACTTCTTTCTTGACCATCCACTTTATTGCTAACCAAGAATTGGTATGGGCTACTTCAATTTCAGCTCGGTACAATTTACTGACAAGCTTGGGCATTCCTTTTCTGGTTTTCTTCACGGTCCCACACATACCAGTATCTTTATCATGGAGAAAATTAGCAACTTGAGGAGACGAGTACCAATTATCTATAAAGATAACGTGACCTTTGTTGAAATATGATGTTAGGAAATCAACTAATATATTCCCAGCGAATCCCAAATCAAATTTTTCATAATCTGTATCAGCTCTGTATAGACAATGAATCGTAATAGGAATCCAGTCTTACAATCAACCAATTCGATCAATTTTATACCAAACCTGTGTCTTTTAAGGTTAAATATTGCTTGAACTTCAATCTTCCTTTCCACAGCATCAAACTTTCATCAATGCAAAGGTTTTTCCCAGGATATAAATTAGAGGAAAATTTCTGATTTAGAAAATCTAATACAGGTTTCATTTTTCTCAGGGGGTGGTTCTTGTAGGGTGATGTATTGTCCCCATTATTTTCAAAATGCAGAAAACGTAAAATTTGGAGACATTTATTACGGGTCACGTATTTTCTGATTGTTGAAGTGGATCCATACTCCAACAATCTTTGATATTACACTTACGAACATGGACCATGTTGATAGTTAGAGCAAGAAAGATTCGCAATTCTTCTACTGTTACATCTTTCCGTGAAGCCATATTAGAATTAAATGGATCGGGATTTTGCTGCAGGAAGAGATTTGTTTGTTCCAAAATTACTTTGAAAATATTCGAATCCATAAAGAATTCAAAGTAAGCTAATGGAGTATGCTCTGGTATAGAAATATTTTCATAAAAAATGATATGAGCTACAAAGTCTTTAATGAAAGGTGGAATAGACATAATCGAAAAATACACCGTCATCTCTCTCAGGATCATCAAAGATTTCTGAAGAAGTATTTGGTTGTGATTCACCAGTCCTATCATCAGCATACTCACTTCTGATTCACCTCTACTCCAAGCACTCATTATTTTGACTCAAGGAAGGAAATTTCTGTTGTAGACTGTTGATGGACTCGATAAGTTGTTACGCAGAATACTACAATTTTATATGTATGGAAAGATCATCTCAAAATCAAAAGGTATTCCGTAGACATGATAGTAAAAATAAGTATCAAAGTGAAAAACGAGAGAAGATATTCAACTCGAACGATGGAATGAAAAGTACGAAAGTATTGTAATGGTAGAGTGACGGTAGAGTAACGGTTAGTAAAAGCTTGTCGCAAGCGAATCGTCGAGTCTCGTCTTTTCCCCGGACTTATACCGTTGAGACGACTGTTCTTGTTTCAGGACGTTCACCAACGGTGTTTCGCTATCGCTAGCGGTCGAGAGTGGAATTAGCTTCTCTTCCACGTCGGTGGTTGCATGTATGCAAGCGTTCTATAAGTAACTTATGTCACAGCATGAATACACTTTTGTCAAGTGTATCCTCTATGATTTTGTACCTGGTGTCTTTCTATTATACGATCACGTTGAAATACTGTTTGAACTATGTCACTACGTTGTTTGTTAGTACGATACTGTTTGAAAACGAATAGATAGAAACATATGATCTGCTTATGTCATACGTATACTCAGAAATCAAGCATTATTCCTTATTCACTATCTTTTCTTCTAGAATAAATTTCTTGTTATAATTTTACGATCTAAAGTATGATGATGTGTACATTTCTATCAAGAAGTAATTCTGTAATTTTACTGACAATCTACTTTCACGAGAATAGGTTCAGAAATTTATCTAAATAATAATATTGACAGAAATACGAGTGGTTTGAATGAGAAAATTCAGTGTCAAGCGTTCACAAAAACATAAAAACCGATTTTAAATATTTCCCTGGGTATATTCTCAATCAGATCTTGGAGAAATCTTCATCTCCCTTTTTATCGAGGTCAAAATGACGTAAAACCCGAATTCAGTGATTCCAAAAACATAAAGATATATCTTTTGCAATTATTTAAACCATATAGCTAGGTTTATCCTTCAAATGTCTTTCATTGACCTTGACTCTGAAGTGATAAGATCAAATCAACTTGAGATGCGAACTTAGCGCATCAATTTACTTAAGGATAAAGGGGTATCCTAGCATTATGTTTTTGAACCGATCTATCGGATTTCCGGCCCTTTAAAGGTTAGAATGAAAAAGTGTGTCATAATTGAGGTTATAAAAGATAACTTGAATAAATCTTGAATCTTTGTATCCTAAATTACATGAACTATGAGCTGTTCCTCTAAATCTGTAATAAAAAAAGATTTCTTTTCAGAAAACTATAGATGAAAATAAATCTTATTTTATTAAAAACAATAAAATTAATAACGTACCATACTGTAAGATGGCAATGATCTCTAACTGCTTGTTGTTCGCCACGAATTAATTTCCTACATAAATGGCAAATGGTTGACCTCCGAATGCTTAATTCTTCTTTATCTGTAAGTTTCAATGACTTTGGATTTTTATACAGTTGTACGATCTCCTCAACGATTGACATCAATTCTCGAACAAACCACATTGCAGGTGTCTCTTCGTCTTCATCTTCTTGTCTGTACGCTTTATAACTTGACAATTTGTCATCATAGCTACATTTTATATAGTAGTCTATATAATTATATACTATTACTATAATATACTTGCTTCGTGAAGTTGAAAGGCATTCTCATTTTCTGTAGGTTTAGTAACCATGCAAAATCTGCAAATAATAAATGGCACTTTTTCACTTTTACTATAGTCTTCAAATTTGAGAATATAATTCTGAGAGTTAGGCAATTTGATTCGACATTTGTTTAAGTTTTTACAATCATTTTCGTACATATTCAGTCTTTTCGTACTATAAAAAATTTGCAAACATCTTTCTCGATGATAGAATTTTATATTCGAGTGGTATGGGATGGGATACGTTTTTAATCCATAAAAAATGATATTGGGGCATACTTTTATCATTTAACAATTTTACAATAATTTTTTTCATGCTCATCCATGTAAAAATCTTAAATAATAAGACGATTTACATGTTGATTCTTTTCATCAGTAGTATAATATGACAAGGTGATACTTCATATCTTAAACCGTATATTTTCAACATATACACATTTACTGAAATATTGTTAAGTTTTTCAAATTTTGACACATCTTTAAGTTTTACTGGAAGTTGTATATCACCAAAGTTTAATTTATCTTCATACATACGAAAATGATTTACTCTGTAGGAATTACTTTCACTTGGATATAAGGCTGACAATATAGCATATTTAAAACATTAAGTGTCGTTATTTTTAGCATTAACACAAGCTTTTTTCGACTGAATAAATTTGGGAAGTGGTGTATAAGAACTACCCTTCAGAGGAGAATATTTCTTCATGTTTATATACAAACTGATAATACTTTTTATCATCCATCCACAATCTCTTTCCTGAAATTCTTCAATTTCTGTGAGAATGTCACTTTTTATGTTTTTACGCACACTCTTATCATTTAGGAAATTTAGAGAATATCTATGTGACTGATGTTTACAATTACACCTGTCCTATCTCTATTTTGCGCGTATTAGTTCCTATCCTAAAACCGGATACCACCATGCCCCGCGGGTGTCGTGCACTGCACTTCGCACGATACATACCTGAGTAGCCCAGCACCGGTATCGGCGAAAACTACTTTTATACGAGGAGAGTGTGTACCCAGGTAATTATGCACGTTGTACACAGGGCGGACGACATTATACGAAGTTGGAGGCTAGCTCCCACCGAGCCGACAGGCGATCACGGTGACCGATCAGTTGCTTGGTACCGCAGCCGATCGTAAAAGCGAGAGTATTTCCTGTGCATTAAGGAGATGTACAGGATAACTAGAACCCAGTTACGAGTAGAACCCACCCTGTTACTATATGTTTATGTATACAGGGTGTCCTAAAAGTAACGATACACCCAATAAATATTCCAGGGAAAAGTTTTTTTAAAAAAGGTAAAGGTCATTCCTTAAGTAACTTTTTACGACGAATCCAGTGGTGAACTTGGATTTGACCTGTAACTTGTCATTCAAGGTCATTTCAAGGTCAACTTTGTTTTTTTAAATGGGAACCCCTATTTTTCACAACAGCAATCGAAAGAGCGAGAAATTTTACGTCTAAACATGTACTCAGGTCATAGGTCAAGGTGACCTTGAACCTTCTGCTGAAGGTTATTAAGTTTTAGGTACGGATCGGTTCCGATCTGTACTTGTTTGACTTAGGGGTATTAAAAAGGTCAAGGGAATTCTTGTAATAATGGTATCCAATAATGACCTTGGATTTGACCTAGCGTTATACCTTGAAGGTCATTCGAATGTTAACTTTTTTTTTTTAAATGGAAACGGCTACTTTTCACAACAACAATCAAAAGAGCGGGAAATTTCACTCGAACCTGCTATGGATTAACTCCAATCTGTAAGTTTGAACCTTCAAGGTCATTGCGAGGTCAGTTTTTTTACATTTAGCGTTACCCAGGAACAACGACGTGGACGTAGTAAAATCTGTTCCCTTTGGGGTACTTGATTTACATGAGTCCCCTCGTCTCTCACGATCGGGTTGCTTTATTTACATGAATTGATCAGGTTCTTACTTGTAATTATTAACATATCGCATAAATCTCTATGTTATGAACTCGCATCTCACTAATCTTAAACTTTCAACCCTTAAAAAAAGAACTAATACTTTATCAACTAATGTTTGGGCAGGAATACTTAATAACCGTATTATAGGACCATTTTTTATTGATGGAAACTTAACTGCTGAAAACTCTGAAAATATACTTCGAGCTCAAATAGTTCCTGCTATTAGAGAAATAGTAGGAGAGAACTTCGAAAATACATGGCTTCAACAGGACGGTGCAGCCCCTCACTATGCACGAGACGTTCGCGCTTACTTAGAATTGAATGGCCAGCTAGATCACCAGATTTGACGCCGTTAGACTATTTTTATTGGGGTTATCTAAAGGATCGGGTGTACAAAACGAGACTTCGAAACTTGGAAAAATTACGGCAAAGGATCATAGACGAATCTGCTCTCATTCCTATTGTAACGATCCAAAGTAGTGTTAATGCTTTTTACCATCGATTAGCTTACTGTCAAGAACTGAATGGAGAGCAGTTCGAGCACTTAAAGTAAGATGAGATTATTACTGCTAATAATTAAGCGTGAGAGGCAAGGGGACTCACGTTAATCAAGCACCCCAATCGTAAGAGGCAAGGGGACTCACGCTAATCAAGCACCCCAAACGTGAGAGGCAAGGGGACTCACGCTAATCAAGCACCCTAAAGGGAACAGATTTTACTACGTCCACGTCGTTGTTCCTGGGTAATGCTAAATGTAAAAAAACTGACCTCGCAATGACCTTGAAGGTTCAAACTTACAGATTGGAGTTAATCCATAGCAGGTTTGAGTGAAATTTCCCGCTCTTTTGATTGTTGTTGTGAAAAGTAGCCGTTTCCATTTAAAAAAAAAAAGTTAACATTCGAATGACCTTCAAGGTATAACGCTAGGTCAAATCCAAGGTCATTATTGGATACCATTATTACAAGAATTCGCTTGACCTTTTTAATACCCCTAAGTCAAACAAGTACAGATCGGAACCGATCCGTACCTAAAACTTAATAACCTTCAGCAGAAGGTTCAAGGTCTCCTTGACCTATGACCTGAGTACATGTATATGTATATGTATATGTATATGAATATGTATATGTATATGAATAAATTGATCAATCGGTACTTATGCCGACAAATTCTTACGGGAAATGGGAATTGTGCTTACTTTGGGGTAATTATGCCGACGTCAGCATAATTCCACCGAAAATTCAACCATGTATCCGTACTTATGCCGACACACAAAAAATCGGAAAATTATCTTTGTGAGCCCCGCTTTGACGTTATAATATTAATGAAGGATTGAAGCTATAACGCCTTTCGAGGTGCCGGAGGCCTCCGGCACTTCGAATGAGGTTATAACTTCAATCCTTCATTAATATTATAAGGTCAAAGTGTGCTTTTGTACCCGTGAGGGGTATTTAGGTATTTGGATTATTGGATATTTGGGGTATTGGTTTTTTATGCATTATTCTATCAATTAATATTCTCCCCCTTATATCTGAGTCGTTACATATGTTTTATAACCTCAAAACACCAAGATAACACGTAGTGTCACCATAAGTACCGATACTGGTGTTTATATATGTATATGTATGGATGTATAAGGATTGAAGTTATAACCTCATTCGAAGTGCCGGAGGCCTCCGCCACCTCGAAAGACGTAATGACTTCAATCCTTCATTAATATTATAACGTCAAAGCGGGGCTTACAAAGCTAATTTTCCGATTTTTTTGTGTGTCGGCATAAGTACCGATACATGGTTGAATTTTCGGTGGAATTATACTGACGTCGGCATAATTCCCCCAAAGTAAGCACAATTCCCATTTCTCGTAAGAATTTGTCGGCATAAGTACCAATTCATCAATTTATATGTATATGTATATGTATATGTATCTGTATATGTATGTATATGTATATGTATATGTATATGTATATGTATATGTATATGTACTATATTTATTACATATATATTATATATAATACACAAAGTATTTCCTAAACTCAATACAATTATTTCTTTTTTTAAAGTTGATCATACGATGTCTTTTGAAAAGAAAGCACTTGTTGAAAAATACAATTTTCCCAGTGATGCTTGTAACTATTTAACCGACCGAAGCATCGCAGACATCTATTTTAAATATAATTCATACAAATAAACAATTATCTGTTTTGTGGAAGATAAATAAAAGAATAATAATAAAAATTTAAATCAAAAACAAAAATGATAAACTATTTAAAAAGATATGTGCACAATTAAGTTTTATAACTTAGAACATTATTATATATATAAGATATTCCACTTGAAGTGGTCCGATCAAAATTTTAAAATGCAACAAGTTTTGGGTACACATTGCAAATGTTTTTCAGAATACAGAAAAAAATTTTTAGGTACTCGAATGTACTTGCTCAAAAACTATTCTAACCTCAAAAAGTGAATATTTTCCAGTTTTTTTTCAACACCAGCTGGGTTTACCGCTATTTAACTCAAAATCTATCAACTTTTACTATTATATGTTTATTATAATGATAAATGATGAACATTATATGTAACATTTGTTGCTAATTATGTCTAAAATTTATCCTTCCGGGTTAGAATTTCTAATTTCAAGTTTAATGCTACATAAACCACATGTCAATATTCACCTTGAAAAAAGTGTAAGTACGCCCCAATTGATTTTTTTTATCCAAAAGTCTAAAAAAAAGCTTGAAGCAATACCTTTCAAATGGTCTGTAGCTTTTATGGCCTTCAATTCTGTAAAAAGTTATGACATTTAAAGCAACACGAAATTTTTTTAAAAATTTAAATGGGATTACCATGTTAATTTTTGTAGCAAATACATTCCAGTACCTAAAAATTTTTTTCTGTATTCTGAAAAAATTTCCAATGTATACCCAAAATTTGGTACATTTTAAAATTTGGATCGGACCACTTCACGTGGTATGTCGCATATATATATATATATATATATATATATATATATATATATTATCTTTTTATTATAAGTGGTGAACTTTTCGAACATTCTTATTTTATCGATCTAAGTCGGCAAAAATGACTTATATCCGAAAAACAAGTTATAAATAGTCAATTACGAGTTTCGATAAAATATGTATTGAACACTCAAATTTTGCACCTACTGGTATAAAAACGAATTTTTTGGCTCTGATACCAAAATATAATGAATATTATAATCTCTGTACGATATATAATACAATTATACTTTTTTGCATGGGGATGTACGTTTCCGTATTCTTCTGTTCGTTTCTTGTATATACGTTTGCGTAAGTTTTTGGATAGTACAACATCGTATGATTTGCTCAAAAACATCCGCCATTGTACGTAATCAATTCGAAACGCAGAAATGTATCGTAACGTGTAATATTTATCAGAATTTTTTAAAATAAATTATTAGTTTTACTATTCATCATATACAATCATCCACAAATGGAAATCTTTCTAGAAAAATTTTTGCGAGTGTTGAATATTAAATAAACATGATTATATATCATAAATGAATTTATGGATCTCCACAAGCCAAAGACTATTCCTCACAACTCAGGAAGGCGGACTGTATTAATACCAGCCACTTCAAATACCTCACAGGATGAGTGTTTGAAAAAAGACCAAGACAAGCTAAGTCAAAATAAAAAATTTAATTGATTGTATAAATGTAGTATAAAATTATAAAACGGAAAAAAGAAAGAAAGGAAAAGAAAATTTATTGTATTTCGCCCTGAGTATACTTGGTGGGCTCATCAGTAGAGTCTAGGCATCTCGTCTCTGGATACAGATTAATGATATAATATAAAAAATTGAAAAACAGCTCTATTTCGACGAGGAAGGGATGGGGTATATATACCCTACCGATAGCAAACGTTAGTAAGTGCCAATTTATTTATAATAATTATTTTTTGCATTGCATTTTATTTCCAATATTTATGGTTTGAATTGCAATTTATTGACAATAATTCATGTTTTCAACGGCAACAATTTTTAATTTAATCTGCATTTATTTATAATAATTCTTATTTTGATTATTAATTATTAATGTTTATAAAAAAATAACCTTGTGTATATTTCATTCTATAATTTGTTAACGTGTTCGCAGTACAATTGCTTATTTAATCAAAATTAAAATTGTTATTTGACTTAAATAATTTTATGCAATTGTTAATAAAATAGAGTAATTTTATGTGTTTTTGCCCATTAAAAAGCTGTAAGAATATAGTTACACGTTGTGACGGTCCAGTTTATTCACATAATAAAAAATAAGATAGAATCTCCTCTTTTTGAGTTTCTGTCTTATTTAATCCATCGATCCGTATAGGGTAGAGATATTATCCCATCCAATAGCAAATCGATGAATGAGCATTGATTCGTCGAGTTAATATGTTACTGGAAACCCCTTACGATTGTGATACCACTTCAATTCAGTAACGTAGTTCAAAGAGAAAGCAAATTCTCTTATCCCGCGTTACTTAACGAATTGAAAAGTGTTCACAATCTAGGTCTAAAAATCTCCAATTGCATTCAGCGACGTAGGTCTGAGAGAAAACAAATTCTCCCATCACGCGTCACCTTAAGAAAGCCATTGTGATTCTTAAGACCTAATAAAGGGTTGCCTTATTGGGGTCGTTTGGTAATATAATAAAAAAAATATCAATTATCATAATCGAATAAAAAGAATTTATTTTATGTTCATGTAGGATGTTGGAAGAACACCCTAACATGCCTTTATAATCGAACTAACATTTACGTTACAAGAGTCTGTTTACGCGAGACTCGACCAGAGCGGGGAGGCCGCTTGAAAGGCTCGTCGTCCTCGACGAAAATGCTGCTGAGGCAGCGAGAGCCGTTGGTTTTGTCAAGTCTTGGCAGTGGTGGGGGAACTCTCTACTCAGGATCTAAGTCTCCCACCATCGGCATATCAAGCACACGCATCGATATGTGCGTGTATTATCTCATGACGTCGTACTCTGGCTGTTCGTCTATATTTTCTTATATTAGATAATAAATGTATTAATTATTATATTGTTTGAATATAATACTCGTAGTGTTATATTTACAAGATGCATTATTTATGCATAGATATAGTTCCGCTATTGCTATATTATTGTAAAACTTACAGTTTTATTGAAAATTGGTTTAATACCAATTTTCATTGTAAATTATAATAAATAATAATTTTGAATGTTGTATTTTAGTTTACTTACAACTAAAATATTTAACTTGATTTAATTAATTAATGGAAATTGTTTAAACCATTAATTATTGATAACTTTGTCATTTTTGGTTGTATCGCATTGATATTTTGACCAAAAATGGCAAATATGTAAAAAAAAATAATAAAATTATAAATTTTACAATTTTCCACTTTTCAATGTTTAAATTAATTATTTAAACATTAAAAGTGAAAATAAAAAAATCTTCCCTAACCGGGAATCGAACCCCGTCGTAGCGTGTATCAGTCAGATACTCTACCGCTTGACTATCTTAGTCTCTTATGAGAGATGATCCGATATGTCTACATTAGCTAATCGACAGTATTAGCTTATGTAGCATTGCTTTTTTATGCTATTTCGCTGAAATAAAAGCTTGAAATTTTGTATATCAAATTTGGGATGTCACAACGTGTTCATTTAAAGGAAAACAGCATATGATGATGTTAACATATTTAAATAAATAATTCATGATTAATACGAAATAAAACATATATTATTTTATTTATCCCACATTATATCCTGCGTCTCTATTCTCAAAATAACTTCGCTCGCTCCTCCCGGAGACGTAAGGCTAGTCCTAGTCAAACAAGAGCGAAAGGAACGCGAATGGTTTATTAACCATTTGCCTTCTTGTAACATTTTTTATGGTAATTGGTACAAGTCTGGACGTGACAATACTATGAGAAGTGAGATATAGCTTACGTGAATCTAAAACAAGAAATAAAAGTATTACACACTAGTAAATTAACTATTGAATAAAGAAACTAAAAAATTGAATTTGGAATAATTATACAAATCGTTAAATCTCATAGAATATATAATTTACTGTAGTGTTTTCCGTATTGGTTTTTGTTTAGTTTTAAATTTTAATTATAGTTTAATTTAATTTATCTTTCAAGGAGAGGTTTCACCTTCCGGGAAACGGATTTCGTTGCAACTTTCAAATATGAAAGAATTAAGATGAAATTCAATCTCATAGACTGTTTCACAAAAGTTATACGCAGTTATCCAAAAATCGTGAAAAAATATGTTTAAGCTTAATTGCCAATAACTCGGAAAGAAATAGACGTAGTTGCTCAAACTCAAATTCATTAAATAGTTGAGATTAAGTAGACATAGTTTAAAAAAAAAGAAGCTCAAGTTTCTCAATTTGGACAAAAATTATGGAAAATGTAAGAATTATATAAAATTTTAACGAAAATTTAGTAATAAAATTTGATAGACTTTTTAGGCAAATATTTCGTCTAATTCTTATTTTTTCCATAACTTTTGTCCAAATTGAGATACTTCTTGAGCTTCTTTTTTTTAAACTATGTCTACTGGATCTCAACTGTTTAATGAATTTGAGTTTGAGCAACTACGTCTATTTCTTTCCGAGTTATTGGCAATTAAGCTTAAACATATTTTTTCACGATTTTTCGATAACTGCGTATAACTTTTGTGAAACAGCCTATGAGATTGAATTTCATCTCAATTCTTTCATATTTGGGTACCAGAAAACAGCTGTCAAAGTTGTAACGAAATTCGTTTACCGGGCCTAATTACGATTTTATTGTGGTTTAAATATATATAAATGAATACTTACTACTTACTTATATGGTTACTTATTAATTATTAATTTTTGGTCACTATATTCATCGCTTGGTTTATAGATATTGTTACGTGGATAAGGTTATCGCAATGAATCTACTACGTTAATACGAGTTGATATTAATTTATTACACAATCAGTTGAGAGAGAGAGAGAGAGAGAGGGAGAGTTCTCGCCCTGCACTAATGACTCGATCGGAAATGACAAAAAGGCGCGGGAGACCCGTGGTCTCCTTACTTAAAGCCTCGGAATAGCTAGTTAAGCGTGGAGATGCAACGTTGCATATTCGGCAACGGCTGTGTGAATATGGTGTCAGGTGGATGTGCGCGAGCTCTATACGGAAGCGTTCGCTCCGTAACACGTCTGAGGCCGTAAGACCGGCGACCTCGACGGTCATATTACTAAAGATGATAACAGTTCGTTAGTACAAGATGTATATACAACTTTCTCTCTCTCTTTATACAGATATAATTTACATTATATTTTCTTTTGTGTATGTCCACTTGTTTACATAATAAACTTACTACAATAATCTTAATAATTTGAAGAAGATAAAAAAAATTATTGCTGCTATATAATTATATCATTCCTACTTCTAATGTGAACTAATATTACTTTATATAGATTTCAATTTTGTTACTTTGAATTTAAAACTATTCTAGTGATTAAAATTTCTCTTTTGTTTTTTCTTCTTTTTTTTATTTAAATTTATTTGTAAATTTTAAATTTCTTTATAAAGTAGCATTCAAAAATATTTTACTTTCTTCCATTTCTTTACGTATATTTTTTTCAGTTTCAAGTTACTTTCTGACCAGGTCAGTTATATACTGACTTTATTTAGTTAAATTTAGTTCTTCCTCTTTAATACTAAGTTGTATTGTTTATTAGCCATCCACCTTTTTTCTTTTTTTTCTCTGGGATTTTCTAGTATTTATGTATTTACCCTATGATTCTGGGTTTACATTTTATATTTTTCTTTTTTTTTGCACTCCTTCATATGTGCGTAATTCGAGGATCAAGTTCTCCTGAAAGAATCTGGCTATTGTTAGTAACTCGAAAGAACATATATATGTATATATATATATATATATCTGTGTGTGCATGTATATCTATACACCTTCTCTTAATCTTGTGAGTTAACATTTTTGAATTCTCTATATTGTATCATTTATCTATTTATATTCTAATAATTTCACTGGAATAATTGTATTTTTGAAGATATTAAAAAAATTTGTGTAATTGTCTATTTGTTTCGAAAGGGAAAATTGCTTGTTTTGTAAATTTAGATTGCAACAAAAATTTGTACAGTTATAAAAGTATATTTTAAGTTTCGCAATATATTCCACATAACACGCAATATATCTATTGTAAATTCTACTACTATTTTCTTATTTTTTAATACATGAACGGAATGTTTTGGGCCATCCAAGGCGTATGTTGATACCATGGTGTTATTTGGTTTTGTCGTATAGACAAATTTCCGAATACTGGATTGGTTGTCATGAAACTTTGTTGGTATGGTATTAGTGCTTGCATTGGAATCCTATCTTGGAGGTTTATATTTGGATTATTTACTGCGTTGTTTTCTTGAAGTTTTTCGTCGTATGTAGCACGTGATCGAGTTCGTCGGTTTCCTGTGAACAATATATAATCATTAGTAACTAAGGGGATTCCCCCCAAGGGACAATACTTCCATAAACAAACTTCAATTACAGTGAAAGTGGCTAAAATGCTACCATATATCATTCCGTTAGATTTAATAGATTTTATTTCTGTTTTTACAGACCTATATTCGCTCAGCCGTTTTGCTTTTTGTATTATCTCTTGAAGAGCTGGCCTTGTCCTTAATGAATCTAATTGATCATTAACTTGTGTTTTCGACTTATGTATAGGTTCTAAGTTCAAAATCGATGCAACCAATTCTGTTAAATTCGTTTCATGGTTTTTATTGATATTAGTTAGTATTTGCATGATATTTAAATCCTATCTTTCAAATAATTCATTTGTATAATTTATCCTAAATTCGCGAGTGGCAAATAATTGTGCAATATTGGTATGTGCCGAACAACCCGGTTCTAGTCTGAGTATACCTGGACTTTCTAAGTAAAATGATTTTTGTTCGTTATTTCTATATGAGATGAAAATTTTTTCTTTCTGGGATGCCGAAAACAACCATGAATTTTTTTCGTGAAGCCGTAGCCAGTAGATATCATATAATCGAATAATTTTTTAAATCGCAGTCAGCTAAATTGTCGACCAATTCATTAATAATAAATTTTATTTCACAACTCGAATGTTTAAATATTTCTCTTACAGGTTCTGTATCTTTATAAATTAATTCATTTTTTAATTTTTTACATTTGTTTACCCCATCGAGGGTGATTGGCATATATATGTCTTTATTAATATTAATTGCTACGTACGACGATTCTGGCCAGATAAATGCAAATGTATTTGTAAGGTTTAATAGATTCTGTTGTATTGGTAGAGGAGATGCTTTATATAGAATAAATTTTTGTTTTTGTAAAAGGGGTATTGATAAGTAATAAATTAAATGGTGATTTGAAAAAAGGATATAGCTAATTTTGTAATTTTCATTAGTTCCAAAATTGTTGCTGATTCGTCTTGGAGCGGAAAAACAGCGTCATAAACATTATCTTTAATTAGATCTGCTGAATTTTTTACTAAATCCGGGGAAATAAATTTCGGGTGAATAATGCCTTGAGACGAAAAAAGAATTGCATCTACTAAACTATTTGTATCTATTTTATACGGTAACACGTCTTCGTTTAACACAGTTGTAGCAATTTCGAGTGAGTAGTGCTGTTGTTCTAGCTGTCTTGTAGATACCAGTCCCGTGATAGTATTATTTAAATTTCGTATTCGAGATTGAGCACAATCGAATTCTGCGTTTATAATTTCAGTTTGAATGCTAAGAGTTTAGCTACCTGTCGAGTGTCATTCGCTGTTATCTTTAATTATATTAAAATTTTGTTTCCGTCCGTCCGTCCGTCCATCCGTCCGTCCGAGAGCGAGAGAGCGAGAGAGCGAACGAGAGAGAGAGAGAGCGAGAGAGAGTACGAGCGAGAGAGAGAGAGAGAGAGAGAGAGAGAGAGAAAGAGAGGGAGAGTACGAGCGAGCGTGCGAGATAGAGCGAGAGCTTCCATGACTGATAAGTCATGTCACTCGTCAGTGTGTAGAGCACACTGGATCTCGAGAGTGCGCGCGGAGTTTATATATACCCGGCTGCTTCGCGCCCCCTCCCCGTCAGACGATACGTATTGAGCGCATGTGTGCTTTGTTACGTGCCACCAGTGTGTTTACACTGGACATTCCGGGTGTGATTGGAGAGATAGAATCACAGAGAGAGAGAGATTGAGCGAGAGGGAGGGAGAGAGGGGATTATGATTATGATATTAATAATAATAATTATTATTATTAATAATGATAATGATAATGATAATCATAATGATAATGATAATGATAGTGATAATCATAATGATTTGTTTTTCTTTTTAAGAGGGAGGGAAATCAATTTATTGCCGAGGTGTGGGACTCTTCAAAATCCTCGGATTATTCATAATAATGATAATGATAATTATTATTATTTTTATTATTAGTATTATTATTCATAACGATAGTGATAATTATTATATTATTCACAAGAGGAAGAGGTAGTGGATGAAGGGCAGAATATCATGTGTAATCCATTTGCTCTCTGTGTTTTACATAGTTGAGACTGTTGTTATTATTGAGAATAAAATTATCAATAATAACACTCACATTACAAATGGATGTACAAATTAAGATGGCGATTTCTCAGCCAATATTTAATCATTACGTAACAATTTATATTTAGTCAATTCATAATAATTGATATAATAAGTTTATAATTATATTTTTAATTATTTAAATCTAATAATAAGTTTGAATAAAATATTATGACGATTTATGTCTAATTAATAATAAGTTTATTTTTAATTATTTAATTATGATGGCGATTTCTCAGCCAATATTCAGTCAATTTAGAACAATTAATAATAAGTGTATTTATTAATTACTTATATATCTAATAAAAAGTTTGAATAAATATGTTGGCGATTTCTCAGCCAATATTCAGTCAATACATAACAATCCATAATAAGTTTATTTTTTTTAATTACTCATGTATATATAATAAGTTTAAATAAATCATGATGGCGATTTCTCAGCCAATATTTAATCATTTCGTAACAACTCATATTCAGGTCAATTGATAACAATTGTGGCATGAGACTTTTTAAGTGCTGACTAAAAAAATGAAGCGGGCGTCGGGTCTTGAACCCGAGCCCCTTCGGATCCGAAGGCGTTCACGCTAATCACTGCGCTACGCCCGCACTGGTCGTAGCGCCTGCTTATTGCTCTCATATGCTACCGATACCGCGCCGCTTCGCGGTGTCGGTAATGCTGGCATCTTATATGACAAGTGGATTAAATCCACCTTGTCACACAATTAATAATAAGTTTATTTTTGAATTATTTATATCTAAAAATAAGTTTGAATAAATTATTTTTAAATTAATATTGAATTTTGTCGGTCTTGCTGAGCTAACGTCTAACGACTTTATGTCTAATTAATAATAAGTTTAATTTTCATTAGTTCCAAAATTGTTGCTGATTCGTCTTGGAGCGGAAAAACAGCGTCATAAACATTATCTTTAATTAGATCTGCTGAATTTTTTACTAAATCCGGGGAAATAAATTTCGGGTGAATAATGCCTTGAGACGAAAAAAGAATTGCATCTACTAAACTATTTGTATCTATTTTATACGGTAACACGTCTTCGTTTAACACAGTTGTAGCAATTTCGAGTGAGTAGTGCTGTTGTTCTAGCTGTCTTGTAGATACCAGTCCCGTGATAGTATTATTTAAATTTCGTATTCGAGATTGAGCACAATCGAATTCTGCGTTTATAATTTCAGTTTGAATGCTAAGAGTTTAGCTACCTGTCGAGTGTCATTCGCTGTTATCTTTAATTATATTAAAATTTTGTTTCCGTCCGTCCGTCCGTCCATCCGTCCGTCCGAGAGCGAGAGAGCGAGAGAGCGAACGAGAGAGAGAGAGAGAGAGAGAGAGAGTACGAGCGAGAGAGAGAGAGAGAGAGAGAGAGAGAGAGAAAGAGAGGGAGAGTACGAGCGAGCGTGCGAGATAGAGCGAGAGCTTCCATGACTGATAAGTCATGTCACTCGTCAGTGTGTAGAGCACACTGGATCTCGAGAGTGCGCGCGGAGTTTATATATACCCGGCTGCTTCGCGCCCCCTCCCCGTCAGACGATACGTATTGAGCGCATGTGTGCTTTGTTACGTGCCACCAGTGTGTTTACACTGGACATTCCGGGTGTGATTGGGAGATAGAATCACAGAGAGAGAGAGATTGAGCGAGAGGGAGGGAGAGAGGGGATTATGATTATGATATTAATAATAATTATTATTATTATTAATAATGATAATGATAATGATAATCATAATGATAAACATAATGATAATGATAATTATAATGATAATCATAATGATAATCATAATGATACTCTTTATCTTTAATTATATTAAAATTTTGTTTCCGTCCGTCCGTCCGTCCGTCCGTCCATCCGTCCGTCCGAGAGCGAGGAGAGCGAACGAGAGAGAGAGAGAGAGAGAGAAAGAGAGAGAGAGAGAGTACGAGCGAACGTGCGAGATAGAGCGAGAGCTTCCATGACTGATAAGTCATGTCACTCGTCAGTGTGTAGAGCACACTGGATCTCGAGAGTGCGCGCGGAGTTTATATATGTCCGGCTGCTTCGCGCCCCCTCCCCGTCAGACGATACGTATTGAGCGCATGTGTGCTTTGTTACGTGCCACCAGTGTGTTTACACTGGACATTCCGGGTGTGATTGGAGAGATAGAATCACAGAGAGAGAGAGATTGAGCGAGAGGGAGGGAGAGAGGGGATTATGATTATGATATTAATAATAATAATTATTATTATTAATAATGATAATGATAATGATAATCATAATGATAATGATAATGATAGTGATAATCATAATGATTTGTTTTTCTTTTTAAGAGGGAGGGAAATCAATTTATTGCCGAGGTGTGGGACTCTTCAAAATCCTCGGATTATTCATAATAATGATAATGATAATTATTATTATTTTTATTATTAGTATTATTATTCATAACGATAGTGATAATTATTATATTATTCACAAGAGGAAGAGGTAGTGGATGAAGGGCAGAATATCATGTGTAATCCATTTGCTCTCTGTGTTTTACATAGTTGAGACTGTTGTTATTATTGAGAATAAAATTATCAATAATAACACTCACATTACAAATGGATGTACAAATTAAGATGGCGATTTCTCAGCCAATATTTAATCATTACGTAACAATTTATATTTAGTCAATTCATAATAATTGATATAATAAGTTTATAATTATATTTTTTAATTATTTAAATCTAATAATAAGTTTGAATAAAATATTATGACGATTTATGTCTAATTAATAATAAGTTTATTTTTAATTATTTAATTATGATGGCGATTTCTCAGCCAATATTCAGTCAATTTAGAACAATTAATAATAAGTGTATTTATTAATTACTTATATATCTAATAAAAAGTTTGAATAAATATGTTGGCGATTTCTCAGCCAATATTCAGTCAATACATAACAATCCATAATAAGTTTATTTTTTTTTAATTACTCATGTAATATATAATAAGTTTAAATAAATCATGATGGCGATTTCTCAGCCAATATTTAATCATTTCGTAACAACTCATATTCAGTCAATTGATAACAATTGTGGCATGAGACTTTTTAAGTGCTGACTAAAAAAATGAAGCGGGCGTCGGGTCTTGAACCCGAGCCCCTTCGGATCCGAAGGCGTTCACGCTAATCACTGCGCTACGCCCGCACTGGTCGTAGCGCCTGCTTATTGCTCTCATATGCTACCGATACCGCGCCGCTTCGCGGTGTCGGTAATGCTGGCATCTTATATGACAGTGATTAAATCCACCTGTCACACAATTAATAATAAGTTATTTTTGAATTATTTATATCTAAAAATAAGTTTGAATAAATTATTTTTAAATTAATATTGAATTTTGTCGTGTCTTGCTGAGCTAACGTCTAACGACTTTATGTCTAATTAATAACTAAGTTATTTTAATTATTAGTATGATTTAATAAGTTTGTTTAAATCAAGATGGCGATTTCTCAGCCAATATTCAGTCAATTCATAACAATTCATAATAAGTTTATTTTTTATAATTATTCATCTAATAATAAGTTTGTTTAAATCAAGATGGCGATTTCTCAGCCAATATTCAGTCAATTCATAACAATTCATAATAAGTTTATTTATTAATTATTTATATGTAATAATAAGTTTGAATAAATCAAGATGGCGATTTCTCAGCCAATATTCAGTCAATTCATAACAATTCATAATAAGTTTATTTTTAATTATTTAATTATGATGGCGATTTCTCAGCCAATATTCAGTCAATTTATAATAATTAATAATAAGTTTATTTATTAATTATTTATATGTAATAATAAGTTTGAATAAATTATGTTGGCGAATTCTCAGCCAATATTCAGTCAATTTATAATAATTAATAATAAGTTTATTTTTAATTATTTAATTATGATGGCGATTTCTCAGCCAATATTCAGTCAATAACAATTCATAATAGTTTATTTTTTATAATTATTCATCTAATAATAAGTTTGAATAAATCATGATGACGATTTCTTAGTCAATATTTAATCATTTCGTAACAACTCATATTTAATCAATTCATATCAATTCATAATAGGTTTATTTTTTATAATTATTCATCTAATAATAAGTTTGAATAAATCAAGATGGCGATTTCTCAGCCAATATTCAGTCAATAACATATTTATAAGTATATTTATAATTCTTAATACATTTATATATATGTATGTATTTGGACAATGAAAAAAATAATATATATATATATATATATATATATATATATATATATATATAAAATTAATATTCAAATATTTCTGAATAAACTACATTTTTTGTATAAATTTTTGCGTTTTCACTGAGGATAAGTTTTTTATTTCTATATTTTATTATATTATCATTTTTATTAGTAGATTTATTATCTATAAATACTTTTAAATTATTCTTTGATGTTGTTCTTGATAAAGCTACGTATAATTGACCATGATTAAAAACAGGAGTATTTAAATATAAACCAACTTTGTCAAAAGATTGACCTTGACCTTTGTTCATAGTCATAGCAAAGCTAAGTCTTATTGGAAATTGTCTTCTTATCATATGAAATGGAATTTCTTCTGATGATGGATATAAATCAATACGTGGTAATAATATTATCTTGCCAGCATTTTTACCTGTAATTATTTCTACTGTTATAACATACTGTTTCATATCCTTGATTATCATTCTTGTTCCATTACATAGTCCACCATTGATATCTAAATTTCGCAAACAACTAACTATTGCACCCTTTTTTAATATTAATTTATGTGGAGGTAATCCATTGGGTGTTAATGAATTTAAAAATTCTGTTGGGATTGATTCTTGTAATGTATCATTATCATCACTTTCTACTCTATCATCACTATACAATGTGTAACTACATCCATCAATTTTTTCTACTATATCTTCATTAAGTTTTAATACATTAGAATTTAAAGGCGATAATATTACTTTATTTTTTAATGTTGGATCATTAGGATTTATCTTATCTCCAAAGATTTCTGTTATTAAATTGTTATCACAAATGAATTGCGTTGGTATTTCTTTGACATTGTTTTTTAATTCATATTTTGTAAAATTTTTATTTTCTCCTATATCAAGTAACCACTTTTTGAAACTAGTATCTGGCTTTTGCAATCTTAAATTTTCAGTCAATGATAACCTTGAAAAATATGGCCATAAACAACTTCTTTTGACGCAAGTTTCAATAATTTTAGTTCTATTTCCATGTGGTACTATTGGTAGTGTTTGTCTAAAGTCTCCAGAAGTTACAATAATTTTATCTCCAAAAGGAAGATCATTTTTACACGCATCTCAGAAAAATTTATCAATTGTTTCAAAAGCATATCTGGATACCATTGAAATTTCATCCCAAATTATAATTTTAATATTTTTTAAGTAAGTACCATATTCTGAATTAGGACTAATATTACATGCTGATTGTTCATTTATATTTAATGGTAATTTAAATGTACTATGAACAGTTTTTCCATTAATTAATAAATTAGCAGCAATACCAGTCCAAGCCATTGTAAGAAAAGGAATAATTAATAATTATAATATAATAAAATAAGTAATAATTACATTATGTAAATAACTTTTTCCACTACCACCAGGACCATCAATGAAATAATACTTATTTCCAATATTATTAATTGTTGCATTGATGATTAAATCATATATTTTCTTTGATTAAATGTTAAAGAATTTATTAAAGTTTCTAAGGTATTAATATGATCATGTATATCTAATTCATCATCATACTCTTTATTTACTTCATAATTATCCATATTAGGTAAATGAAAATCATTTAATTTCATTCCATGTAACAATAAGATTTTTTCAATATTATACAAAGCTTTTTTTTCACCCTCAAATTCTGATAAATTTGGATCCATAAAATGAATCTTATATTTATTATATAAATCCAAAGCATTAATTGGTGTTTGAAATACAAGAATAAATGCAAATAGTTTGCACATAGATTTAGGAAATTTGAATACTGCAGCTTCTGCTAAACATTTATCCCACTCATCATCAGTACTAATAATACCTGTCGATAAACAAGCAGTTTCATACGTATCGTAAACTATACCATTTACAGTTCGGATATCTTCAAATGATTTTGCACCTCGTACATGTAATAATAATAGTCGTAAGAAAAATGTTTCTACTTATAATAGGTTTATTAAATTGTTTTCTTTTAGTCCATGCTTTAATTTTTTTATTAAAAACATAATGATAAGGAATTTCAGTATATAGATATTGTGTTGCATTCTCGTCATCTTTATTTAATTTAAACCATGATGTTAATGTTGTATCTATATTTTTATCAATGAATGTATTTTGTTGTCCTTCTTGAAAAAATATATATTGTTCATTTTCTTTATGAACAGGTAATCTTATAATAGCATAAGATTGTTGATGTAATTTAAATTACAAGATACGATACATAGCCTCCGGTGCACATACATATCTAGTAGACAAATGTTGTGATATTTCATCATAATTATATATCTCTTCATTATTTTTATCCATATCATCATTAATGGCTTCCATTGTCAATTTTACAAAAGCAGTATCAGGATCCTTATAAAAATATTTAAATAAATATTTTATAACTTTTATTGTATTTCATATTTCTATGTTAATATGACATTCTAACAATAATAATAAATATGGATTATATGGCACGACAAAACTATTATCATTATTTCTTCGGCGATAAGAAGGATAACCATCTGAATTAAAATTTGTTTGTTCAACATATGGTTTAGGAAACTTTTTTGTACAGCGTGTTTTATCTTCATTCATACATACACTATTTTTATTTTGCATTCCACAAGGACCATGTATCATATTATTTTTTACTATATTGTATAATCTAGGATATTTAATGTCATCAGGTATTTCTGCACTTATAAGAGAATCAATTTGATCAACATCTCGTAATTTATCATCATTATGCAACCAAATTAACATGTGCATATGTGGTAATCCTCTTTTTTGAAATTCTATCACATAAACATAACCTTTAACTTCTCCAAAAATACTTTTTTTTAAAAGTTCATTTTTTTAAATTTTAACTTTTTGATTAAAAACGCGTGATATTAAATCCGGACGATCTATAGCTGTTTCATATGGTAACAAATTTTCTTGAATTTCTTTCCATGTAGGATTACATGTCATTGTGAGAAATATATCTGGTTTTCCATCAACTTATAATTGAGTCATTCAATCTAAATAATTTTGTTGTATTGCTCTGGGACTTCCTATATAGGTTGAAGGTAATATTATCAATCTCCCTATTTTAGAATGTTCAATATTTACTTTGTTATAAACATAATCAATCAATCCTTTATACATTTCAGTTCGTAATTCTGCTTGATGACTGCGCAAATAGTATAATCGACATCCTTCAATTCTTGTCCATACGTCAACAATAAATTGTTGTGATATATTTTTCAAATTTAAACAACGATTAAAATCATCACGTATACTTAATTTAAATGAATAATATTGTAATATTGAAATATTATTATATTTATTATCTGCTTTTAAACATTTCATATTAGGACACCATCCAGGGTCACCAAGAGGAAATATTAACGGATATAACATTGGGTCGAGATGTTTACTGAGAATATTTATTATCTGTGGTTTATCAGATTTAGGATAAATACGAATATCACGGTCAATTCGTGGTTCTCCGTCAATTCCTACATATACTGCAGCAACTTCATTGCATGGAGCAAAATATGACTTATTTGTTGCACAATTGTCACGAACTAATGACATAACTACTTCACGTGGTGTAATGTTATTATTTTGTGCTCTGTTAATCTCTTCTTTTTCCATTTGATACATCATTTTGTATGCTTTTGCATAAGGATTATGTGTTGTTAGAAACTTACATAATTCATTTAATAAATTTATATCAGGTTTATCTATTTCATAATCTTTCGCTCTATATTTATTTGCTATTTCATTGTCGATTATATATAATTGTCCATATTTTGGAAATTCATTTTTATTTGGATGTAATGCATATGAATTATGGTATACTTGACCACATATCTTTAATACTTGTAGCCCAGGAGTATTAAAAGTTACTAATTTTGACCCAAAACTAGCAAATGCAAAAGAATTATTGTATCCCCGTATATTTTTTTTATAATTTGTACTTATTGAAGTATTTTGAAATAATAAATTGTTTAATTCTTTTGGATATGAGTTATCATTAATAAAAATATTTTATTTTTATGACAACAGTTAGTATATTTTTTATCATGTGAGATTTCATTCTTGAAGTGTTTTGCTTTACAGAAATTACAATTATTATTTAAACTTCCTAAAAATTTAATTCGATGGTGTTTTCAAAAAAATCTATATTTGCAATTAAACCTATTTTTGAACTTATATCTTTCGTATCATATACTAATTCTGTGTTTGCTTTTCTTTTATTTTGTTTTAATTTCTTATGTTCATTTTGTTTTGTTTTTAGTTGTATTGTCATACTATTATAATACATTTTACTTGTCTTTACTTCATTTACCTTTATGTCATTCGTCATTTCTGTTTTTTTTCGTTTTTTTTCTTTCAGTTTTCTTTATTTTTGTTTCATTCGTCGTTTTGGTTCTATTCGTTTTTTTTCTATCAAATTCTTTTATTTTCATTTCATTTGTCAATTCTGCTGTATGTGCTCTTTTTCTTTCAGCTTCCTTTATTTTCATTTCATTCGTCATTTTAGCTCTATTAGCTCATTTTCTTTCAGCTTCCTTTATTTTCATTTCATCTGTCATTTTTTCTTTATAGGCTCTTTTTCTTTCTGATTCCTTTAAATTTGATAATATTTTAATATTTTTTAATTCGTCAAGTTCTTTTTCATTGGTATTATTATCAGCTGTTAAATCAACAAGTCCTAAAAAAGTTTTAGGAATATTTAAGTTCTTATTGTATTTATCATAATAAATAAGAAGAAGAAATTAATACGTATTTTAATTAGCTCAAGTTGGCAAAAGATAAATCAAGACTTTGTTTAATTTGCTCAAACATTAAATGCATTGAAAAATTAATAAATAGTTAGTTAAACAATAAAATATTGTCGGACATCCCTTACGCTAGCCTGTAAATATTAATTATATGCAATAAAAAAATACTAATCAACGTATTTCTAAATATATTTTCGAAATTTTTAATTGAACCAACGTTAAAATGTTTAAAAAATCATAAATTTATTTAAAAGATTAAGAAAACATTTATTAGAAATGGACTATGTATTACTGGCATATGAAGCATGCGCGAAATCTTTCGAGTATATTCAGGTTAGTTCCTACTCCGGCGGGGAGTACAAACTCGACAATAAGTATATGACCACAATCAAAACATCTGACAAATTCTTTTTTATTTATAAATTATAAAAAAATTAATTAAAATTCTAAATTAATAAATAAGCCAAAATTCCAATGAGTAACATTAAAAAAAAATAAATCCTTAACCTAAGCCCCACACCAGGAGGCACAACTTAAATACAAGTTCTGATATTTTAACAGCGTATAGATGCGGTAGCCGTGAGCGTTAAGGCGCACGCTATATGCAACTGTTATTCAAAAGGTCTCGGGTTAGAAACTGTTCGAGACCTTCATTTTTTTTTTTAAATATATTACATATAACATTTTTATCATTTTATTAAATTACTTTACTAAATACTCAATGATTAATTTATTATATTGATTATTTAATTTAATAATTTATAAGGTACTTATGCGTACAAATGACAAAAATTGTATTTGGCCAAGAATTGTAAATCACACTTTTAGGTTATAATATTAAATGACCTCCGGTCCTTTGAATGATCTTAGAATGATTCATCCCTCATTAATATTATAACGTAAGAGTGAATTTATCCCCGTAGAGAGGTTAGCCCGTCTATTGGGTTATTGGATATAGGGTTATTGGTTTTATATACGTTATTCTATCGAATAACCTAAAATATAATAACCTTATTCAAATTTATATGATTAGATTTATAATACTGTCAACTGTTTTAATTTTTACTTAATAATTAATTTATTATATTGACTATTTATATAATTATTAATATAATTTATAAACTATAATATATAAATATATAAACGTATGTGTGAACTTATGCGGACTCAAATTGTTTTGTCGATATTTTGCGGTTATGTAGTGATCTCATATATAAAAATATATAAAGTACCTATTATATAAAAATATTTAATTAAAATACAAATTTGTGGGATAGTAGAAAATACTTATCGATTATTCTGCTTTGATTTCAGAACTTTCAATTGCTGAAACTGTTTGTGGAATTTAAGTAAGATATAACTGATATATATGTTATATTAATTATATTATGTTATATTAATATGATATATATATTATATTAATTATACTTGATATTTAATCAAATTTTTTTTCGAACTGCAAAATGTTCAATAGAAAAAAGTTTTGGAATTTTAAAACAAACACTTCGTCTATATAAAGTTTTTATGTACAATTTGAAGTTTTTCAATTATTACAAAAATACGTGCATTATTGATCATTTAGCATTTTTTTAAGCGTTTTTATATGTTTATCTTAAGAAATTCGTTTCCAATTGCAAAGTATTTCATAGGAAATGTTTTGTAATTTTGAAACGAATATTTCGTCCATTTAAATTTTTTTGTAGAACCTCAAGTTTTTGAGTTGTTGAAGAATAACTGTATTTATGAACCTGTAAATATCATTATAACTGGAAATAGGACTATAAAGTTCCCAAATAATAAAGAATATAACCTTAAAATTTTAATCAAATTGATGGACAACTTTTTGAGATATTTGAGGAACAACACTTTTTTCGATGACAAAAATATAAGACACTTCCGTTATACGGTTGTGCACAATTATGTAAAAATTTTGTCATACCATCAGTATATGTAAATCGCGAGCGAAGCGAGCGTTCATAGCTAGTTTCTATTAAATTTCTTACTTCACTTTCGGTTTGTTCGTCAACAGTTCCGAATAGAACTCTACTTATTTTTCCTACGAAAGGTAATAGCGAACGTTTTGACCGGATGGGATTTTGTTTATGACCCATAAGTAATTTTATTATTTGGTTAGATTCTAGTTTTGCTTCTTCGATTTGTTTATAAATGTGTATAAGTAGTACAGTTTTGTATATTTTTACATAAACGTGACAATTCGTGCCATGATGAAATCAGCTGTTCTCCTCTGTAAAAATAGGGCCCAAGATCTAATTTTTGGACTATTTTCCAACTAGTGCTGGACATTCTTATCGTTGATATTTTTTCTATTAGTAAGCTTGGATTGCGGTTTATTTTTTGTATAGTCTCTTTCCCGCTATTTAAAGATCCGCAAACTATAAAACAAAATTTGGTGTTTACTTTTTATTTATTTATAATAATTTAATTTTCACAATATTCTTTTCCCCTCTTTTTTTTTATTTATTTATTTATTTATTTTTTTTTTGGTTTTCGGTTACGTCCGAGAGCCGTAAAAAAATAAAATAATGATGAAATTCAACTTTGATAGATTTTAATATTAACTTTATTAACTAAGAACGGGTGGTGGAAGGGCTTTAATTTCGCAGGCTCCTTAGATATCATTTCATGTGAACAATTCTTATTTTATTTTTATGTTGAATTTTTACCGTATGATTTCTATAGTCTATCCCAGTTATTTCGTATTCTCCTTCGTATTCGTCGTCGAATTTATTATTATGGGCTTTCTTTAACCAATAGACTAATTCGCCTTTTCTAAAATGCTTCGTGTTTAATCGCCTATCGTAATAGTATTTTAATTTATATTTAGCCTGCACTAAATTCATGGCGGCTAACGTATGAAGTTGGCACAAATTTTCTGACAACGTATTAAAATATTCACCGTATGTTTGTTCTTTTTCGAAATTCGGGAAACTTGACGATGTACACGCTTTTCTTCCGAAGAGAAGCTCATGAGGACTGTATCCTGTAGCCTCGTGTTGAGTACAATTGTACGCATGCTGACACAGAGGTCCGTACTCGCTCCATTTATTTTACTTTTCAATATATTGTTTTAAATATTCTATTAATGTATGGTGCATTCTCTCAATTCCTCCACTAGATTGCGAGTGGTATGCGGATGTGCAATACTTATCGATGCGAAAAATTTTCGCAAATTCTATTAATAATTTATTTTGGAAGTGAGAGCCTAAATCTGTGACGAGTTTTACCGGGGGTCCGAAATAGACTATTACTTTCTCTGTAAAAGCTCGGGCAACCTCTTGTGCATTTGCGCGCTTGAGAGGTATTAAAATAATGTATTTAGTAAGCTAATCTTGAACTGTGAGAATATAGCGAAATCCTTGTTCGGTTTCTTTTAATGGCCTGTAAAAATCCATAGAGCATTTCTCAAAAGCGAATTTTGGCATATCAGATATTACTATAGGTAATCGGGTCTTAACTCTTACTAGCTTTTTCGTCTGACATCCGAGACGACATAATACAAACTGCCTTACGTCGTCTCTCATGTTTCTCCAATAGTAGTCATTTGCAATTTTACTATATGTTTTATTAATTCCCCGGTGACCTCCAATGGCTGATTCGTGATATTCACAAATTAATTTATATCTGTCTTTTGTTGGTGGGACCGGTAAATTATTTTGATATAAAACGGCTATTAATGGTACTGCAGCAAATACCTCATTAAATTTTTGAATGAAATAAGTCCATTCTGACAAACTCAGTATGGTTAAATCACGAATTATGCCTAACGTTCTTATGTTTTTGGATACAACTACGTTCTTTAAAGTTTTAATTATTTTTGTAATGCCTGATTTTAGAGGTTTATCGTCGACATAATTTTTTATGAACAAGCATAAAATCGAGATATCCTTAAAAGCGTTCAAATTTATATCATTTATTGAAAAACTTTGATTTTTGAGTTTATCTGTATTGATGTAACCTTGTTCAATGAGTGCTTCTATAATGTCACTAGATAAGGTGCAGTCTGTGGTCATTAGGTATGCTAAATTTTCTCTATATTTAAACGGGTGTTCTTTTAATATTTTTAAGCATGTAAAAGGAGGTAGTTCCTCATTATCATGTAATGCCCATGGTGGCTTTTCACGAGGCGGCCTTGGCTTCCTTACGTTTCGACCCAGGGACTGAGAGTGTGAAGACTTGCGAGTCAGCAGACGATTCATTTCGTTCCTTATCTGCCGAGTATTTCTTTTTATGAGCGCTGCTTGCATATACACTATTATAGTTGCACTCGCTTATATCTTCTTGCGATCTTATTTCAAATTCAGCATTATCGTCGTCTATGTCATTTTTGTTTTTATTATAACTATTTTCACTACCATTTTTTTTATTTACTACGTAAGGTGTAAAATGTTGATTTACTAAATGTAAATGAATAAATTCTTTTTTATTATTATTGATAAAATGACAATAAATGACTGTGCTATTAGGTAATTGAAAATGAACACAAATGTTTTTACTATATTCCTGTAAAAAATTTAGACGCAATCAACATCGCCGTATTCTGTTTTTGACGATAATATTTTTATTACATTTACGGAGTCGCTGCATTTACTAATATGTTCTGAATTTAATAATTTACTCCGTAGGTTTTCGGCAGATATTTTTAAGTCACATAATTTTATTAATGAGTAAAATAAACAATTTCCCGGTGGATTAGACGGAATATTAAAATCTTGAATTAACTTTTTATGCTGTTCAGCACATCCGTAACTTGTGGTATACATATGAAAGTTGTCTGTTGAGTGTGTAGGGTTGTCATTTCTAGTATTATATATATGTCTTGGAAGTCTTCGATCATTTCTATTTCGTCAGGTCCATGGTCAAAAAAGTTATCTAGTTTTATTGAATCGTTTGGTTGTATTTCTTGGTTGTTTTTTTCTTTTTCTGAGATTGTATCTTCTACATGTATCATTTTTTTTTTTTATTAAGTTTACTGTTTGTTAAACTACTGTTTGACATGCATTCATTTTCAGATATAGATTGCATACTTAACTCTTCCGTACAGTCTGGTAAAATTTTATAATGTCTTCTTATAAATTTATAATGCGATGCAGATTGGTACTTCTCATTCATAACTTATTAGTCTCCAGGATTTGCACAGTATATAATTTTTACTATTTTCACTTTTTGAATATTACACTATTGAATAGTGTAATATTCTATCTTCTATAAAATGACTGAACATGAAGCTTGGAGTAGTGGCGAGTCCAAACCAGAAAATGAAGTATTAGAAAACGAGGTTTTAGACAATGGATCAGAAAATGAAGACATCGGGGAAGTCAATTTGGAAGACTTTTCTTATAAGAAAACTGAATTGTCTGAGGACGCGTATTTTTATCCATCAATCAAAGATTTTCAAGGTAGCTCCGAAATAAATTCGAATATCTCTTTTTCAGGAAATACATCAATTGATTATTTCAATTACTTTTGTGATTCTTCTTTGCTCAAAAAAATTGTAGAGGAAACCAATCGTTACGCAACTCAAAATCCCATAACTCGTTCTTCCCACATGAAAACTTGGTCCACTGTCACAAAAACAGAATTGGAAACTTTTCTAGGCATTTCCATTCTAATGGGCCATGTTTGTAAAGGCGATTTACAAAGTTATTGGTCCACAGATCTTTTGCTACACACTCCCATTTTTGGCCAAACAATGCCTCGCGATAGATATATTCATATCCTACGATGTTTACATTTTTATAATAATGAAGAAATCGAAAATCATCCTTTAGTGAAAATAAAGACAGTAATAGAACACGTGCAAAGCATATTTTCAGCAGTTCTTACTCCAGGAAAAAATCTGTGCATAGATGAAAGTCTATTATTTTGGAAAGGTAGGCTTTGATTCAAGCAGTACATTTCTTTGAAGAGAAATCGTTTTTGCATCAAGCTATTCATGGTTGTAGACTGCGAGACGGGATTCGTGTTGGGTTTTATTGTTTATACTAGCGCAGACACTGATTATCAGAAGTTTGATTTGGGTGTTACTGGCGATATTGTAGCTCACTTTTTACAATCTTATTTTTATAAGGGTCATGTTGTATACATAGACAATTGGTGTACATCTCCCACTTTGGCAGAATTTTTATACGATTGTGATACAGGTATGTGTGGTACAGTGAAAGCAAATAGAAAGGGAATGCCAAAACTTGAAAGCAAGTTAGTTCGAGGTGAAGTACAAGTCTCTCACAACGATGTGTGGATGGCAGTGAGGTGGGAAGATAAACGTAGCGTTCGTATGCTTACAACTGTGCACGAACTTGAATTCTGTGCAACTGGGAAAAAATGTTACCTAACAAATAAAGATATTATAAAGCCAAGGTGTGTCCACGATTATAATCAAAATATGGGTGGTATTGATAATGTTGATAGACAATTATCTATAACAGAAACAGTGCAAAAAACAATGAAATGGTATCGAAAGCTTTTTTTTCATCTTATTGATCTTTGTCTATCCAATGCTCATGCGTTGTATAAAATGAGATACGTGAAAGCTATATCATTTCCTTCATTTAGATTACAGGTTGCTAGATTATTACTGAAACTTGATCCTTCTGCAAGCATCTCTTCTTACAATGACTCTCCCATTCGATTAGTTGGCCGTCATTTCCCGAGGCAAGGTACAAGTCGAAGATGCCACTTGTGCTCTTTGCGTAAGATTCCACGTAGAACGACATACATTTGCCCTAGTTGTAAAACTCCTCTATGCGCAGTACCATGCTTTGAAGAGTACCACACAAAAGAGATATTACCGTAGAGCCAATCATTCCTACGTGAGAGGCAAGGGGACTCACGGAAATCAAACACCCCAAAACGTGAGAGGCAAGGGGACTCACGGAAATCAAGCACCCCGAAACGTGAGAGGCAAGGGGACTCACGAAAATCAAGCACCCCAATGGGATTATGGGGTGCTTGATTGGGAGATGAGAATGATGAGAATAGGTTATGCTAAGAGCGAATGTCAGAATATTTCTTGACATCTTGACAAATGTAGCAGATGTTTGTTGCACTTGTTTTAGAAGTGAATGCGACCTTGAATGTAAATTGTTAAGATCAATGATACCTCAGCTTTTTTTCAGAATTTTTTTTTATTCACTATGTACGAAAATCTTCAAAAAATTCTATCTATGCTAGAAAAAAAAATTTGACCTTCAAAACTAGATTTTCAAGGTCAAGAGTATCTCTAGGATTTTTTTTACTATTTTTTTCATGTTCAGCGCGATAAATTACATAGAAATACCCTCTAGAGTTTTCTTGGAAAAAGAGAAAAAAATTTTACATTGTACTTTACGTTGCCTGCGGGGGTGGTCGATTTATCGACCAGCAGACAGGGTGGGGACTCTACCTGAAATATCCAATGATCTCATGTATACATTTTGCATTTTATAAAAGGTTGTTTAGTACTAAAATTTTCCCGCAGCCAAAAGTTTAACCGCTTTTAATTTCGCCGGGTGAGTCTTTATTTTTCCGCCTCCGACAATATGACCCAAGACACGTGCCTCCCTTTTCAGGAATTGGCATTTTTTCAGCTCTATAGTGAGATTAGCTGTTGCGAGTCTTTTTATAAGTCTCCTGAATCTAATTCCGTGTTCTGTTAAACTCTATACAAATATCATGACGTCGTCGAGGTATATTTCTATCTCCTTTCCTTTCAATCCGGCTGTGGCGAGTTCCATTGCTCTTGTAAACGTAATTCGAGCATCATTCAGCCCCATCGCTAATCTTTTATATTGATAGAGTCCATTGGGTCCTGAGAAAGCTGTCTTGTGCGTGTCCTCCGGGTCCATTGCTACTTCATAATATCCAGTTTTTAGATCAATTGCGGTTATAAAATTTGCTGACGATAAATTTTCTAAAATAGCAACTTCCGACTGCGACGAAAAATTCCGAAATCTGTTACGAGACGCCACCGCTTCTCATTATTTAGCCCAGGTTTTTTACTTACTATCCACATCGGAGCTGAATAACCTGAAGTTGAAGGTTCAATAATATCTTGCTGTAATAATTTGTCGATCTCAGCTTGAATCTTATTTTTTACGTCGGGTGGGTATCTCTATTGTCGCACTCTTATGGGTGTATTATTAGTTGTTGGAATTTTGTGTGTAATCAACGTTGTTGCTGGCAAATATTCTCCCTCCAGTCCGAATATATATGGGTCTTCGCTTATTAGTTGCCTAACGTGTTCGATTTCTTCGTTAGTATTTCCCTCTAAATCCACAAGTTTCATTATATATTCTACTCTTTCTCTTTTATTCTTTATTTTAAGACGTTTACGTTTTGTTTTTGTTTTCTCTTTATCTTCGTTTACTTTTTTATTTTTTGCAAATATTAACTGGATATTCGCTGTTTTCTATTCATTATTGTCCTCCTCATCACCGTAACTTGAATCCGATACTATAGTTTCGCATTTTATTAATTCGATTTTTGGAGTTACAATTTCTATGTCTTTTTCACTTGTATTTATACATTCTGCATAGATTTTGCCGTCGTGACTCTGGGCTATAAAATTGCCAAATAAAATTCCGGGACCCAAGTTTTGTAGAGGTACCCAACCAACTGTTACGTTATCGTTTTTAACACGTGCTGCAATTATACGCCTCATGCGCGCCGGTATTTCAAAATGTTCATCCTTAGTAAAGGGTATTGTGGAATTGTTAAGTTTCATGTTTTTGTCTGCCGCATTCACAGAACCTTTATATTTTTCTAATATATCCCATCCCAATAGTCCGTCCGTAATTAACGAGAAATCATTGGGCACGACGTGTATATTACACGTTAAATCATTTAGGATTATTTCCATTTTTCCCATAGTAAAACAATTCCCGGGGACTACGCCCTTTATTTTGAGAATATTTTCTTTATCTAGCGTCTCGCACGAGTAAACACACTTTTCTTTAATTACGGATATGTTAGCTCCCGTATCAATATAAAAACTGGCTTCTTTATTTCTTAGTTTCTCTCCAGAAAGAGTCACTATCGGCGGTCTACGTCCTGTTTGCATAAAACGTATATGTACCGATTTTGATGATTTATTCTCATATGTTACTATCGCGTTTTGTTGCTCGACACCTGAGGAGAGCGTCGAGCATCTTGCGAGTTCTAATACTCTGCTTCCTTAGGCTTATCTGCAACCGGAGCCGAACGCTCGGGACAGTCAATATTAAAAACGAGCACCATCGTTCTCTCTATTATTATTAGATTTTCTATTTTCGCGATTCGAGTTATTTTCATTTTGATGACCGTCGCATTGATAAGGACTATTAGTTTTATTCGAATCGTGAGGATTGTAGCGTCGATTATATCTATTATTATAGTAATTATTGTAATTATATCTTTTATCATAATTATTTCTATAACGATTATATTTGTTGTTTTCGTTCTTAATCCTTCGATTTTCCACCTTAGATGCGTGTATTTTACCCGATTTTATATGGTTTAATAACATAAAACAATTTCCGATAGAGTGATTTTGCCTATCGCAATAATCACATTTTTTCGTTTCCACTGATTTCCCATTTTCTTCGGTATCGTAAGATTTATATGTATTTTCACAGTTTAGCTTTCTTATATTAGTCAGGCCGTATTTATTTGCCGAATTTCGATTATTCATGCGACGCGCGCTTTGTTTAGCCTCAAAGTCGGCTGCAATAGTGATAGCTTCACGGAGAGTCTTCGTGTTGCGATATGACTTTTAACTGTAATATTATATCGTCTGCTGTACCGACGTTTCTACATTGTGTCGTAAGATCGGCTAAAAGTCTTTCGAGTGAAGTATAATGTGTCAGCCTTGCAACGTAAGCATCCGCAGCTCGACCTTGTAATTTGTTCCCCATGGCATACAAGATATGGATTTCGCTCTCCGGCCCAAATATTCTTAATGTATTCCGGACAATTGCACAAAAAAGAGCTAAACGATCGAGGTTTCCGTCAAACACCGGAATTTGATTTATGGCATGATGTAGCGAAAAGGGACTATTAACTCGATTAGTATTACCATAATTTGTGATATTTGTGGGTATTTGTGGTATCGCGTTTTTCGGACTGTGCTGAGTATAATTATTTTGAAGAGTTGGGACGCTATTCTGCAATAAGTACGGTGACTCATTAATAGGACATAATTTTAAGCCTAATCTTCGTGCTTGTTCATGTAAATCAAGAAAATTTGTATCGTTATTTTCGTTTAACATATATGGCGGCTGCATATTGATTCATTGGGGAGTATAAAAATGAGCTTGAGGCAACGGGTGAAAATTTGTAGCGTCATTTTGTAATTTTTTACCCTTACAGCTTTCGAAATCGCGATTATTACTCGAGGTGTTTATATTTATCGGATATAGCGTATTCATATTGTATAAATTAATTTCTGATGCGGGGTTGTCAATTATTGGTTTTTCTCGTACTAAAGGGGGTGGTGCTAGACTAAACCCTTGTGCTGCTGCTAATTCGTATTTTTTACATGATGATTCATTTGACAAAAGGGTCGTATTTGATAATTCGTGGGTATGTGATTGATTTAAACTATAATCTGAATTTAAATGTGCCAGCACGTTTGCTTTTACGTCCGAAGTGCCCCGTTCTAATAAGCGTAAAAGAGAATCCGCTATAGGTACAAGAGTGCGCGCGTCTTCAAAATTTTTCGTCACTTAATTGCGACCTTATTGGCGATAATGAACGGTTTCTATGTTTCTTAATTGCACCTTGTGTTTTATTAAGTTCTTTATCACTCTTTGATCGAGAAAAAAGGTTTGATAACGACATATTTAATTATGATTATAATATTATTCGTTGTATATGCGTAGAATTATTTGATAACGATTTTTAATATAATTTGCCATATATATGTGTAGAAAATTGATTACAGGGATTATAACACGACTAGCTTCTGAGCGAATATAACGTTTTAGAGAAGTATTTTCCGGGCGCGAAATTTTCGAAGGGTGATTAAATGTATCATAAAATACCAACTGTTTTTTACTTACTTGAAATTTGATAGGTATAAAACGAAGAGAATTGACGTTAAATTCATGGCTTCCTTCCTTCCTTCTTTCCTTCCTGTCTTATACAGTGGATAGCGACGCACAAAATTCCGCGATTGAGTTTATCAATGAAAAAAAAATCTAATATATGCGTATCCGGGCGAAAGTAAATCAGATACGAGAAGTTAATTAAGTTAAAATTTTGAACTCTCTCTTCCAATTTTGTGAATAAAGACAAAAAAAATATTTATTTTAATAAATAAATATTGTTTACTGCGATCCCACTTCTGACACCAAAACTGTTACGCGGGTAAGGTTATCGCAATGAATCTACTAACGTTAATACGAGTTGATATTAATTTATTACACAATCAGTTGAGAGAGAGAGTTCTCACCCTGCACTAATGACTCGATCGGAAATGACATAAAGGCGCGGGAGACCCGTGGACTCCTAACTTAAAGCCTCGGAATAGCTAGTTAAGCGGGGAGATGCAACGTTGCATATTCGGCAACGGCTGTGTGAATATGGTATTAGGTGGATGTGCGCGAGCTCTATACGGAAGCGTTCTCTCCGTAACAATATTATAAGTAAAGTAAGTTAATGAATTTTGTAAAATAATATTTTTAGGTATGTAACATATCCCTACTAGCACACAACGTTGTAGCAACGTTGTGACAACGTTGTTTTGACAACGTTACAATGTTGTTATAAAAGTTGTTGAAACGTTGCAGCTACGTGGCTACAACGTGGGATATGTCCGCTAAGATTTATGTAAGTTGCCGCGATAGGTGGAAATAACGTTGTGACAACGTTTGAGCAACGTTGAAAATGCCTTTGAAAAATGTATTTCATATAAAAATTTAAAAAATGTCCTGGGCAAGCGAAAAAATACATTTTTAAATGCACAAAATTTTAACTAATAAGAAAAAAATAAAAAAATTTTCAACCCGCGGGAATTGAACCTCGGATCTTCAGCTCCGAAGGCTTGCTCTCTACCAACTGAGCTATTTTGTTGTTCCTGTAATTAAATTAATTTTAGGTTATCAATTTCGGAGCATATTTTGATAATATTTTATAAGTATATACTTTCTAGAATTTTAATTTTCAAATTTTTAAAGTCTTGAACTCTTAATTATTGCTTATATTCGTGCAAATACCACACGGAGAGAGAGAAACGATTCTGCTGCCATAAATTTGATTATTTCACTATTTGGATATTGAAAATTGTTTCATATAAAGAATTATAATGCAAAAATTGAATTTATTTATTATATTTATCATTCTTTTTGGATGACTGAAGTATGAAAATTATTTACGAATAAAAATAAATTCACACTTTTCTATACTGACATACCAGTTTTTGTGTTCTTTCTTTTATAACTAACAGAAGATATAACGTAACCGTATTACCGATTAGATGATTTTACCTTGCTTTTAATGTTCCTGCGGAAAAACGTCATATTTAAATGACAAACGCAAATTATAAGAAATTAAATAAGAATTAATATATTATGTTGGTGCAAAATAATACTTTTATTTGTAATATATTATTGATATTTATTAATTTGTTTGGCAGATATTTTAACAAACCGAAGTATCTGTATATTCATTTGCATTTAATCTTTTCGCTATAGTACTTATTATATCGTATGTAATGAAATAGATGCTCCGTATTAAACAAATGCCAATTTATAATAAAAAGTAATGGAATATAATTTTATAAATTATCAACATTACTTAAATTCCTCAAAGTATTTTTATTATGTTAAAGAATATATTATCAGTGTGAAGTTCAATAATGAGATCTTCGCATACACCTATATCTCATATATTTCATATATCCTGTAAGAGAGAAACAAAGAGCAAAAGCAAAAAGACGTAAATGAACGTAAAGTGACATAAGTTTTGTTCTCGCACTCTCGCATTCTCTCCTCTCTCTCTCTCTCACCTGCTCTCTCCCTCCCTCACTCTCTCTCTCTCTCTCTCTCTCTCTCTCTCTCTCTCTCTCTCTCTCTCTCTCTCTCTGTCTCTTTCTCTTGCGGTTTTTTAAATATAAGAATTGCTGTATAATATTTTGTATTATATAATATTTTATAATATTCACATTTTATTTTTAATAAATAAAATAAGAAAAAAAATTTGTTTTCCTCTTTTCTTCTTTAAGAGGTCGATAGTTCATGTAGTCAATTTCTGCAATTAGTCTAATCATCGTCATCTTCACCCTTTCCAGTAAGCATATTGACTAACGACTCTATGTCGATAAAACCTTTATCATCAATGTACATATGATCGTAAGCGTCGTTCACTTCCCTTGCAGTAAACTTTTCACCCCATGTCATTAATGCATGCCTCAATCTGAAAATTTAAGAAATAAAATAAGTTTTATTGGAATAAAATGTAGATTAATCATTTATCTGTATAGAAGCCAATGCATAGATGCAAGATATTATTTTTCTACACGGAAAAAAAATTTAATGATATCAGTAAAATATTTTGTTATTTATGTTTAATATAATTATACAATTATTTTGGGGACTAAACGGGAGAATTCGGGATAATAATATTTATTTAATTATGTATTTTTATATGAATATTATTACCATTACCACAGGGAGAAAAAAAATATATGATTATAGCATCAGGTACCCAAACTAATGTAGCTTACACTTTTTTCATGCTTCATTTACATACATTTGTTACATTTATTGCAAATTTTAGTGCGTTTTTCGAATTCAGAAGTACAGTAGAAAAATAATTTGAAGATCGTGGAATGTTCATATGGCTCCAGTATTTTTAAAGTAATATAAGACTGGAGAAAACGCGCATCGCGAAAGAATGTAACATTGCAGACGACCCACTCCCAAATCCCGTGGGTCTTGTGCGATTATCGTGGGCTGCTTATCAAAATAGTGCATTTTCGGGCTAACCTATGACCAACATCGCATATTTGCAACATACCCACGCGATTTTATCGTGGGTTCTTTGCGATTGACGTACAGTTCGTGTCCATACGTTTCTAATATACAATTGGTGCTATATAATAAAGGAAACACAAGCTTTAATTCTTCTTGAACCTTGTTATTTTTACATGATTGATTAATTAACTATGAAACCTTGAATTTTGAACTTTATCCCAAAGGAAAAAGATGGTATAATCCCATATAAAATTAGTTTGCTTTTATTGTACATTTTTTTCCTCCGTGCAGACAAAGAAGATCATTTTACCATGTATAACAGGATATATATTGATATACACTGTTTTTATATAAAACTTTTTGTAAATACTTTAGGATATATTTGATACTATGTCTTACTATTTTGGAAATATTAATAAAATAAAAACAATTGGTTTTAAATATTTTTGGAAATAATTTATGTGTTACGTGTTTATTGAATACTAAATAAATATTAAATAAATCTGACCTTTCTCCGTCAATCTTGCCATTACCAACGTCAAAAGTGTTGAAGGCTTTAATAACGACGTCATCATCATCGGCACCTGGAGAATAAAGTAGCTATATCAAAGAAAAATAATATAAACCCTAGACATTTTTAAATAAAAGAATAATATGAACTTCCATTTGTAATTACAAACTGAATATAAGTAAGTATTTCTAGTTTGTAAAAGTATGCAATTTTGCAAAAGTGAGGCAAAATTTTTGTATAATTTGTGTCTTACGTAATATATATGTATATATGGGAGGTTCTCCGTGAAATCGTAGATGAAAAAAATTAATATTGCTGTAACTGTGGGAATATGTTTTAGAGGTATCCAGTAGTTATCTTGAATTTTTTCAGATTTTTTCGGGGCCATTATGTTAAGTTACAGAGAGTCAAAATTGATATTTTAGCACTTTTTGCATTCTATGCTAATTTTCATGAATTTGTAGCTCCCAGGGGATGCATTTTTCACTAAAAACATAAGTATGACTTTATTTGTAAAATTTTCTGAACTTTTCATTAAAAATACTTTTAAAGACATAAATGTATGCTGTCACACTCTTGTAAGCAAATTAAACCTTAAATTTACAAATTTGAATTTTACAACCACTATAAGAATTATGATTCTAATCTGAAGGATTACTATAAATGTATCAACATTATTATTATAATAACTGAAGATACGTATTTAATACAAAAATATATCAATTAATCAGATCTGAGATTGTAATGATTAATATGAGTAATTGACAGTGACAAGTTTGTGAAATTCAAATAATGTATTGATGAATAATAATAATAATAATGTTGATACTTTAATAGTAATCCTTCAGATTAGTATCATAATTCTTGTAAGGGTTGTAAAACTAAAACTCCAGCATTATAAATTATTAAAAATTAATTTTTTATAATTGTATATTAATATGTCTACTTTTAACAGCTTACTAGTGATTAGATTGATACTGCAATAAGTGAAGATGCTTTTCTTCCACTCCAAGGTAATTGAATAAATTTTTTTGCTATGATCACGCTAACAGATTCATCGTTATAAGGCAACAAATATACAATCCTATTAATATTTCGGGCACTTTTCCGAGATATTTTGATCAAAAGTGATCATAATGATTTAGACCCACTCTGGACATTTTTAGGCAGTTTCTGACTATAAAAAGACATCTTTTAGACAGTATTAGGTTAGCAGAGTCCGGAGCAGAATTGCTGAGTTTCACTATTTAAGGTTTAAATGGCTTACAAGAGTGTGACAGCATACACTTATGTCTTTAAAAGTATTTTTAATGAAAAGTTCGGAAAATTTTACAAAAAAAGTCATACTTCTGTTTTTAGTGATAAATGCATACCCTGGGAGCTAAAAATTCATGAAAATGGGCATATAATGCAAAAAAGTGCTAAAATGTCAACTTTGACTCTCTTTAACTTAAAATAATGGCCCAGAAAAAATCTGAAAATATTCAGGAGAACTACTGGATACCTCTAAAACATATTCCCACAGTTATAGCAATATTTATTTTTTTCATCTTCGATGTCACAGAGAACCACCCATATATATATATATATATATATACATATATGTATATATATTATATAAATATTCCACCGCACACACACACACATACACGCACGCACGCCCGCACGCACACACACGCGCACGCACCCACATACATATATATATATATATATATATACATATATATGGGCTATTTCACGTCAAGTGGTACGATGAAAATTTTAAATCGCTCCAAAATTTGAGAACAGGCTAGAATTTTTTCCAGAATATACAAAAAAAATTTAGGTTTTAAAAATAATTTACATACAAGTTATTCAACCATAAAAAGTGGAAATTTTTCAATTTTTTAGAAAAATTTCTATTTTTAAAGCCATTTATCTCAAAATCTGTTGATTTTTTTTGAAAAAACATTACAAACAACTTTTGTTTAAATTAATCTTTAGAACTTATCTACCCTGGTTACAATTCTTAATTTTAAAATCTCGAAGAGATAGAACACCCGGACATATTGAATATCAAAAAAAAGGCAACGACGCCACAATCGATTTTAATCTATCACCTCTCAAAAGTTCTCAAAAAAAACTTTTTTTGTCTGGGCGAGAAAAATTATATTTTTAATAAATAAATTTTGTTTGTAAAAAATAGAAAATTTAGAAATACCGATTAAAGACGTACACAGCCTATCTCCTTAAATCTTTTAAAATGTTAAAAGTACTTGCAGTTTTTGTAAAAGTATTCTAAAATTTTGAAATTATTGTAATCTGATAATTTATAACACCTTCAAATAAAGTATAAATATTCCGAGAATCCATATATGTGTGTTTGTGTGCGCATGTGTTTGTATAAATAAAATTAAACTACACGAATAGATAAATTCGAGGATTTACAATATTATTCTTTCCAATACATCAAAATACCATTGAAACGCATCCCAGTGAAAATAAAAAGCGAATGGAAAAGTATCAAAATATATCGAAAGCTATAGAAACGTGTAAAGATGCCAGATTTCGGACCTATTTATAATTAATTGGAATACTTTTTCATTCACATTGATACATTTTCATACGTTACTGAAGTGATAAAAATAATTTTAACACATTACCTCCTCCTTGCATTCGAGAAGCAAAAAGTTGAAGAAGCTGGGTGAAATTGATGGGTCCGGGGGCTTCTCCAACCATTTCATCCAACTCTTTATCTGTGACGAGACGACCAACTTGGTCAAAAATAAATCGAAGATCTTCTCGACCAAGTATACCATCTTTATCGTGATCCATAAGTTGGAAAGCCTACGAAATTTTATTGAGATGAATAAATTTATATATATATATATATATATTTCAACCTCCGAGTGCGAAATTCTACTTTTAAGGTTTCTTTATTAATTATAAAATTTGATATTCTAATTGAAATTACCTCTTTGAATTCAGCGACCTGTTTTTGTGTGAACATAGAAAATACGCTAGAACCGGTGCGTTTTGCTTTTCGGCTACCACGACTTGCTCTAGAAGATCCTGAAGGAGATTTTGGGGTTTCAGATTTAGGTGGAGTTGGCTGCTTTTCTGGAGTGGGTTCTGCTTCAGGAGTAGGGGCTGCTTCTTCCTTCTTTGCATCTTCCTTCTTCTTTGGTTTTTTCTTCTTTTCTTTATCTGCCTGTAAATGAACAAATTAAAAGTAATATTCCAAAAATAAAAGTAATATCAAAATCTAGAATATAAACATAATCGTCTTTATCTGCGTCGTAAAATTTATTATTATATTGATACTCTAGTAGAAATTGTAATCCGTAAATGGGAAAAGTCAGTGTTAAGCATAAAAAAAATTTGTAGGTTTTTGGACTATAAAATTGAATTAAAATATTATATATTTCTAGTATTGTGGGACATTAAAATACTTACAAAAATCAGTATTTTATAAGCCAGATTAGACCTTGAAATTCTTATTTTTATCTTAGTTATATGTACTTTATTTTACTACTTATTTTACCCATTTTCGCACTCTATCTCCAAACCAGATCATCGGATTGGGATGTGATGGGACTCATATTCAAGCTAATTAAATTACTCAGCGTCTGAGTGAAACAGAATTTCAAAAATGTCTACACAAAAAAATTGACTCCAAAGGTATGTCAAAAATTTGAAAATTTTCATAAAAATTTTACAACCATTACTTTTTTGTGTTGGTAACAATGGGTAAAATAGGTAGTCGAGTAAAGTACGTATGACTAAGGTAAAAATGAGAATTTCAAGGTTCAATCAAAATAGTAGAAATATATATTTCAATTAAATTTTGTAGTCCAAAAACGTACAAATTTTTTTACATTTTTAACACTGGCTTGTCCCCTTAAATAAGTATTATATAAATTGTTAATAGTTAATCTTTTTCTCATATTTTATAAGCATTTATGAGAGAAAAATATTAATTTACAGCTACTTTTGTATTAAAATGTGTATTAAAATTAGATATTGCTAACATAACATAAATCAGTTGGAAATGCGACGGTTTGCCGAAGGCATAAGGCATGTGATGCGCGTGCCCTAACGACAGGTTTGAAGCGCAACGAAAGATTGGCGGGAATTCGTGCGGAAAAAGAAAGCAGAACGTTTTAAATATATTAATTAAATTTATTGAAGCCGACCTTTGATTTCGTACAAAATCACACGGAGACTTTAAAAAGCCAATCCGAATCTAAGTGTAGGAATTTTTAAAATTATTGTTCGTTAAAAGCTGAAATTGTATTGGAATGTTTTAAGGTTATCATTATTCCATTAAGTGCCAATGCAAATGGGTGAGAAAAGCACTTTAGCACACACTGAAAAATTCTTAGGCCACCCGATGTCCAACTACATTATTCGTGCATTCGTACAATGTTTAGGACAGCTCATGCCCTAAAATGGTATAAGAACCGTTCAAAAGTGGCGCTATAGTCGCAAAACAAAACATTTTTTCGTCATTTAGGACAGCAAAACTCCCAAAACTAGGAGAGCTGCTGTACTAAAGGTAATATACTGTATTTGTCTTTCACATAAGTACAGAAGATGCCTCAAGAATTTCTCAGTGCAGGGTATATTTACTTGCAATTGTATACTATCTAATTCTTAGATTGAAATGTCCATTACTGAGTTTGTAATAATAAATCGTGTATACACCCTGGTGGAAATAAGAAACAATTTTTACCGATAAAATAGGAATTTTTTATACCGTACTACCAATATTCTAGGTATAAAAAATAGCTATTTTATTCCTATAAGTGTAACGTTTTTTGGTACCTAAATAGAACTTTAAATATGGTCTATTGGGATTCGGCATTTGCAACCTATAAAATAGTTATAAGTTTGTTCTTATATTTTTCCGACTTATAAATTACTTAAACGTTATTACGTTATACTTAGAAACAATATTTTATTAATATAAAATAATTTACCCATCTCATGATTTGAGCAATCAGGATTTTTAAAGCATTTTTAAAGAATACAAAAATATTGCAGAAATTAAAAAGTATTTATATATACATAACTCAAAAAAAATTTGAAAATAATTTCTTTTTCGAAACCTTATTATTATTTTTAATTAATTTATATTTATTTTTATATTGTTTTAGTTTATATATTTACACTAATTGCATATATTTGCCGCAGAAAAACGCTGAAAAAATGTTTTCCCTAACCTCATCGAACCCCGCAACGCACGCACCAAACGCAAACGCTCTATCCACTAAGCTAACGCAACGCTTACATACACAAATGTTTGGAACTTGTATATACAGAACATCCATGTATTAATATCTTAATAATTGTTATTTATTCTTTGATCTATATACATAAGATGTTAGGCAATAATTAACTAATTCAAATACTGATGGTCTTAACGATGTATTTACCCTAAAACATAATATATTATTTTGCTACTATATGTAAAAGGGCATTCTTCTAATACGAATTTATTTAAAAATAAATAAATAATACTATTTTTTAAATTCAAACTATTCATTTAAAAATAATATAGAAAGTTTCTAGGTATTTAACAGTTCTATTTTTAAGCTATTATTTATACCTAGTTTCTACCTATTAAAAATAGTGTTTGTATATATAAGAAAAAATTTTAACAATTTATTTTAGTAAATAATTATACATGAAATCAAAAGGCTCGATAGAGCCTGACGCAAGTATAGGAGCGAGAGCCATTATATACAGCTAACTATATGTATTTGTGCTATTGGCCACGCATTACGTTCCTTATTTATTAATCTTTACTGTACAACAAGCTTTACACGAATTCATTTACGCACAATCAAGAAAATCAATACCAAAAATATTGCTTGCTGATTTCCTTTCCTCAATTTTCGTCTTCTCCCTTTTGATATATATATTCAACTTCAAATAAAATGAGATAGAGATAGTATAGGAAATGCATGAGATAGAAAGAGAAACAATGCTTTCCAGCCCGTGAGAGAGCGCGTACAGAGGTCCCACCGATTGGCAGGCAAAAGTTTAGACGTGGCAGCAAGAGGGAGCTACTGCTATTCTTAGCTGTCACACATTTTGTTTGGTTATTTACTTCTACCCTATATGTATATACAAATTATGTCCGAGCAAACCGTTTGTATAAAGAAGAATTTGGTTACCCGAGATGGTCGAGATTCGAGAATTTTTGCTGGTTCCGGTCAATTCTCCCGATCTCTCAAAATTTCGGCTTAATCAAGAAAATCAACTTTGTGTTTATCATGTAATAACGAACGAAAATTTCGCTTACATCAGTGAGTTAATAGCTACAAAAAAAAGCCATCCAAAAAAACAAGATCGTTTTTTGATAATGTAACGGAGTGAATCTTTGCCGGACCTTGCTCAGATTCCAGGATTCAGGTTTTAAGGAATTTGAAATAAAGTATCACTATTTATAATAAAGACTAATCATTATTAAGACTATGTACAAATATACAAAATAACTAAAGATATAATGCAAATGTTGCCAGCCCGCCTGGTCTTGGTCGGGTGAAGTAGTTAATTAGTCTGTAATCAAATCAAGACAAAATACTTAATTATTACGCGATCTACGAACTTTACAATGTTGTCTTATAACTAGTTTCCTAAACGGACGCAAATAACGGTTATCGTGTATGCTCGCACGGAAATACGGTTCGGGCTAATACACGTATGTTCACGGGTATACGGTCGGGTTAATCCGCGTGTGCTCACGAGGACACGGTCGGGATAATCTACGTGTGCTCACGAAGATACGTTCGGGATAATCCACGTGTGCTCACGAACATATAGTCGGGATAATCCACGTGTGCTCACGAGGATACGGTCGGGATAATCTACGTGTGCTCACGAAGATACGGTCGGGAAATAATCCACGTGTGGTCCTCAGGATACGGTCGGGATAACCTACGTGTTCTCACGAGGGTACGGTCGGGATAATCTACGTGTGCTCACGAAGATACGGTTGGGATAATCCACGTGTGCTCACGAGGATACGGACAGGATTAGACACCACGTGTGCTCACGAGGTGACTACGGTATGATGCGGTTACGGTAACGGTCGGTACGGTACCCGCGTAAAAATAGATAAATTCATATGAACTTGATATGATGTTTAGGTTCATATAAAGTTTGTATAAATTTATCCAATGGCACAATCCTGAACTTCATTCTTGATTGTGCTAAAGTTCAGCTAAAGATTATAAATAATTTAAAAACAGCATCAGCCAAACTTTACATTAACTTTATTTAAACTTTATATTGTTTTTTAAAAATTTATATACATAAATATGAGGATTTTAAAAAGAAAAAAGTAATGTTAAATGTTACCCAATCCACATCTGAAAAAAAGCCTTCATATATGGTTTTCAAAATTTGACGTAGAGGTTAATCATCAGCATCGAAGTTGCCGTCGTAGGACCATTCAAGTCGGCGTTGAGGGTTAGACTGACACATAGCAAATTTTTAGTTGTCAAGATATTTTTATAAACGTCTCTTAGCAACCAGTAAACAAGTGACTTCTTGTTTACTGGTAGTTACTAAAAATGTTGTTTCACGGTTATTCGTCAGTCTAACCATCAACGTCGAGCTGAACGGTCCTGCGAAGGCAACGTCGATGCTGATGATTAACCTCTACATCAAATTTTGAAAAATTGAATGCTTTTTTTCAGATGTGGATTGCACTCTAAACCCTAAAGTGTAAAAACTGAACCTAAAAAGTATAAAAATGTCAATTTACTATTTTCGAAAAGATTAAATTTATAGAATTCCTCTTTTGAAGAGAGTAAATAACGAAAATTACACTTTGATTAGTGTAAAATGCTATATTTCTATTTTTCTAAAGTGTAAAAAGCGAAAATTCCACTATAAGAAAAGTATAAATTGCGATTTTTACTCCTATGAAAAGTATAATTTTTCAGACGTTGTCTTGAAAAGACCAAATAATGGATTTTATACTTTAGGTAAAGTTTAAAACGATAAAGTTACACTTTTGAAAAGTTGAAATTGCGATTTTTCCTCTTTTGTAAAGTATAATTTTTTGGACCTTCATTTTCAAATAGTAAATAGTGGATTCTACACTTTCCGTAAAGTTGAAAATGCTAAATTTATACTTTTGAAAAGTATAAATTTTTGGGCGTTAATTCTCAAAGAGTAAGTAATAGATTTTGTACACGGAGAAAAATTTCTTACGTTTAACCTATAAAATTGACGTGCTCTCTAACCAAGCGTATGTGTACAGTTTTAACCTAAGCGTATTAAGATTCGTTCTAATGCACTCACAGGTTCAACCTATGTGAAATTGATGCTACACATTAAAGACATCAAACTTCATAGGTTAAACCTGTTAAACTATAAACATACGCTTGATTAGAGAGCACACGCCAATTTTATAGGTTAAACGTAAGAAATGTTTCTCCGTGTATTTTAGCTAAAGTTTAAAACACTAAATTTACAGCCTTGTATTTATCAGAAACAAACCATTTATACTAATATTAGTTATAATTGTTACTAGAATATACTTTCTGCCAATTTTAGTACTCTGTATCGTCAATTAAACAACTTATATAATTATTTTAATCTAATAAAGTTCCCAACATAGTGAACTCAGTATATTGCCTTACGCTATTTTTTTAAATACAAGTTTTTATTAGTAGTTTTGTAAATTAATTATTATTTCATTTAACCAAGTGTTTGTAAACAATCCACATGATTTCATCAATAGATTTGTGTAATTTGGGTCTGACATTTCGTTCAGGAAAATTCAGTCAAATTAAAACCCTACTGAAAATAGACACGTGACTAATCATACGTCTAATCACGTGGCTAAGCATGCGATTAAACACGTAAATAATCGTGTCATTAATTGAACAAATATACCGGTCAAAATTTTTGCGTGTTAAACAACGTATATAATCACGTGTTTAGGCACGTGATTAATCACGTGATTATATACGTAATTGATTGTAAAATTATTTAAATAACAAATTGTATAGATTAATACATTGATGCAGTTGTATTTATTTAGGTAAATAATACTTACTAATTTAGTTGAGAAAGAGATTCTCTTTTCGAGTGATATTTACTCCCCAGCAAAGCGAGAAAATCTAGTTTCCCGACGATTAGTAACGTAAGGTGTTATTATTTTAATTAATAAAAAAACAGTTGTCTATTTTATGCTAATAAAGAATTTATTAATTTTTAACTACACTCAACATAGACGTGTATGACAACATTTGTTTATAAAGTTGTGTTACAAACGATAAAAACCTAAATGTTTGTTTTAAAATGGTAAAGTAAACGCTAGCTGGTCTATACTAAATACCTTGGGCATTTGTAACATGTTAAACATTTTCTATTCAGTGCTACATGTTAATCTAAACTTATTTTAACTGAAATACAATTAATACTGAATGATCTTTGGTTAGCAATAAATGCAAGAAACATTGGTTATAAGCGCACTTTTGAAAAAAAGGATTCTTTATAAGAATTAACGAATGTCCGCGATAAATAATTCTATAAGTATTAAATAAGTATCTATAAAGTATTCTTTATGATCCAAAATTTGAATAATATATATAAAATTATTGATTAAATAAAATTATTCTATGTATACAATATAAGTAGTTAAAAAGTATTATTTTTGAATTGTTATAAATATTTATAAAGCATTCTTTATAAATAGTTATAAGTATTTATAAAGTAGTCTCTTTGAATTCAAAAAAAGTTGAAAACTAGTATTCTTTTAAAGTACGCCATATAATCGCCATAAAAATATTGAAAAAGAGTTCTTTTCCAATTCTTTTTTTTTGTCTTTATAGGTTATATATTATTGAATATATTTAAATAATTCGTTTATTGATTGTTCTGTAATAAATTCATTATGTCACTTTATAGTGAAATATTCTAATAAATTACTTATGCACACTTGCACCAATTATTAATATATGACTTTCAATAAATGGTTATAGCATTCTATCTAAAATTACTTTGCAGTATAGTAAACTTTATGGAATTTTTCTGATTCTCAATTATAGGTTAAGTTGCCTATTATTGTACTTTTATACAACTAATTAACGTATTTGACAAATCTGAATCGACAGGAATGTGCTTACTTTACTTACAAACCGACTAAATCATTAGTTTATTGGTATTTTAATAACGAAATAATGCATTAAATATTAATAAAGTTCCGGAATTATTCAATCGGGGTGTAACAAATAAGGACGATTTGAAGTAAAATGTAAAAACGTGTTGATGGCGCAAGCGGTAAGGTTTCCGACTTTGACGCAGAGGGTCCCAGGTTCGAATCCCGACGTTCGGTGCAGATTTTTTTCGTTATTTAATGTATATTCTATTTAATTTCAGAAAATATATATTTAATAAATTCAAATGTTTAAAATGCTAAATAAAATAGAAAAAAATAGAAAAATTGAAATTTCACTCTTCAAAATTTAGAGAGTGATTTATAAAAGAAATCAAAAAAAATTCTTTCTTAACGGTTTAAAACGGTTACAATCCGCATAAAGAAAACTCAAGAAAGAATTGAAAAAGAATTCTTTGAGAATCTTTGGGTTGTTTTTATGAGGAATAAGTTTTAGAAGTATAAAAGAATACTTTTCAAATATTTAATTATTTTTTTTGTAATAAAAGATTTCTTTTTCACTTCGTTCATATTTCTTTCATGGGATATACCATTCGTAAAATTTCATTTGAATTTAAAGAATTCTTTATTAATACTTAAAGCATTACAATATACCGGACATTCGTTATATTTATAAGTTATTGTAAAGAATTCTTTTTAAATTCTTTGAAAAATCGAATTTAAAAAAAATTCTTTAAAAAATATTATTTATTTCTTTGTCCTTTTAAACAATTTGAGGCCAGTCAAGATAGCAAAATAAACTAAATATTTAGCAAAAATAATTTTCTTATTTAACAAAAACTATTGAAGCTATAAAACAGCTTTATTATGGGTAGAATTATAACCATCAAAATTACAAAGAGACTGGTTTAAAGAACGGTGAAATGTGTTAATTATGAGATGAGAAAATGTAGAAAAACCTAGAGGAATAACTTTTGTTGAAGAATTCATAACTCCTACATTTTTAAGCTGGAGCTTTTTAAAAATTTTTACTACTAACCTTTTTTATATTCGGGAACAACTCTCCAGCTTTAAAAATGTCGGCTCACAATTATCCGATTTCAAACCAGTTTCTTTGTAAATTTATTGACTCCAATTCCATTCAATATAACTGTTCCATAGTTTCAATAGTTTCTATTGTTTGAGAAAAAAAACTCGTTTTTTGCACTAATGAAGACAAAAATAAACATATCTATTAATTTTCTTTGAATCACTGAATTGGTCGCATATTATTTGCAAAAATCTTTTATCATCTAACCTATAATAATATTTTTTATTTTAAAAACTGATATAGAAACATTTAAGCATATGACTCGGTTTCATAAGTACACTACATTTTTACGTGTATCTTAATCTTTTTGGTTTTATGCCCTTTTTCTCGTCCTATCTGCAACATTTAATTTTTTGCGACAAGACAGAAGTAGTTGCTTTCTGCAGATGAGTTAACCCTCTTCTCGTTTCCAAATAGTCGTTGTATAAACCTGGAATCATACATGATTATATCTTTTATTATAACAGAAAACATTAATTTTTTATAATTTATACATTTATTTTCTCAGTAAAAGTACATTAATAAAAAATTCATGTTGTTGATTTGATTTTAGCACTCGGTGGTTTTTTCAATAATGTGTTTTTGAAATTTGTCGATACATACACACGCACACACAGATACACATCAAGGCACACGGACATGCACACCCACACACCCACACACACACACACAGATACACATCAGGGCGTACACATACACACGGACACACACACACACACACACACACAGATCCCGTGCCGGGTTTGCTGGTCCCGCATCGTGGCGCCTCCCCAGGTGGTGGATAGGGGAATGCTTTCCAGATATGGATGGTACCGAAAAAATCAAATATTCGGGGCGAACCAAAACCAGATAGGGGAAGGCACCCCGAAATAAAACCAAGTATGGATAGTGAGCTGAAAACAACACTACCCCAAGCGGGCATGGCAATCCTGTCAAATCCCGCCACTGATTCCGATCGGGTGAAAGCCCCGGTGGTCAGTGCTGGTCCCAAGGATTTTGGGGGGGACCAAACTCACACCGTCAAAATGGTAAATGCTGCGGAGGTTGGTCACTCGGCCTCTGTAGCATCTAATGCTACGTGTGACCTGCCCTCGACTGGGATGTCGAGTGACGCTGACAGAGCTTTTCTCCGTCTGCGTGAGAAGGTAGATACCCTGGTGGAGTTTGTTCTTAATAAGAACAACATCCACAAAGAGCTGAAGAGTATGGCGAGAGCAACCAGCAGAGCTCTCAATGAATACGCGCGGGTGAACAGTGCTGTGTGTTCGACAGCGCCGAAAATTAAAATGGTGGATGCGCGTAGGGATGGAACGTGCCAAACGTCGCCCATCTTCCGCGCTGAAGAGCGTCAAAAGAGGCCGGTGGAAAGGGAAAAGCCCTCACCACCTCAGCAAACCCCCGGAGAAAAGGAAGAAGGGGTCGAAGCAGCCCAATAACAAAAATGGGCCAGCAGATGCTTCGCCATCCGTTCCTAAGACGAGTGGGAACCAGTCAAAAGTCCCTGATTGGGTCACAGTAGTGAAGAAGGGCAAGAAGAAGAAGATGAAGAACAGCCAGCCGAAGCAGCATGAGCAGCAGAAACGTGCCAGCAAACCGGCCAAAGGCACGGCAGAGCCTAAGGCCGGAGTAAGACCCCCACGCCCAGATGCCATCAAGATCAAGGCACCTAGCGGGGGCTCTTCCTACGCTGACATTCTCCGGAAGGTCAAGGCTGCACCGGAGCTAAAGGCACTAGGAGAACGGGTCACGCGTATCAGGCGCACCAGGGCTGGAGAGCTCCTCCTCGAACTGGGGCGACCCGGAACGGAAACGGTGGAGCTGAGGACAGTGGTCTCGTCCACACTGAGTGGGTCAGCAGAGGTCCAGCTGCTGACTCACAAAGTGTCCATCACCATCAGGGACATGGACGAGTCCACGACAACAACGGAGGTGGCCGCAGCGATTGCGGCAAAGATCGGGCCAAATGTGGTATCCCCGGATAATATTAAAACCAGGGGATCCTACAGTGGCACCCTAGCTGCGACCATCCAGCTTCCGGCAGTAGCAGCCAAAAAACTGCTGCAAGACGGGAAGCTCCGGATCGGATGGGTCAATTGCAGAGTTCGACTGCGAGAGGTATCCTCGCGCTGCTACCGATGCCACGAATCGGGACACATCGCGAGGGAGTGCAAGAGCGCAGTCGACCGGTCAGCGCAATGCTATCGGTGCGGCCAAGAGGGCCACAAAGCAGTGGACTGCGAGGCCAAAGCCAAGACCTCGCATGAGGAAGGAGCACACATCAAAAATGATTAAGGTGCTCCAAATAAACCTCAACCACTGCGCTGTGGCCCAGGACCTGCTGTCCCAGCTGGTCAGAGAGGAGAGAGCGGACGTAGCGATCATCAGCGAGGAGTTCCGGGATCTCGAGAAGTCGAACTGGGTAAGGGATGCCACGGGCAAGGCGGCCATCTGGGTATGTGGAAATATACACATCTCCAGAAAGATGGTCGCCCCCCTTCCCAGCTTCACCTGGGTGGAGGTGGCGGGGGTACGCATGTACAGCTGCTACTTCCCGCCCAGCGATTCCACCGAGGACTTTGCGAGATCTCTGGATGCAGTCGTCACCAGTGCTCGGTCCTCACGGCTACCGGTCGCAATCGGTGGGGACTTTAATGCTTGGGCGACGGACTGGGGCAGCGCCAAGACCAACGCGCGTGGTCGCGCACTTCTCGAGGCGTTCGCTCTACTGGGGCTGGAGATCGCTAACACAGGGACAACCCCGACTTTCACCAAAGCCGGCAAGTCGTCCATAGTCGACCTCACCTTCGTCGATTCAAGATTGATGGGGGGAGGGGGACTCGGCTGGAAAGTTAGCGATCGTTACACGGGTAGTGACCACCAAGCACTCGTGTACCAGCTCCAGCTGACCAGCGGCGAGGACAAAGAGAGAACAGGAAGAGGAAGGCAAGCGAGAGATGGGCACCAGCCACGTTTGATCGTGAGGACGTTCCTCTGCTCCCTTGAGGGGAAAAAGTGGAGGGAACCGCCGAAGAATAAAGCACGAGGCCTTCACGAATGACCCTAACAGCAGGCTTTGCGATGCCTCTATGGCCGTGAAGTTTAACCTCGCGGACCGCCCACCGATAATACTGGTGGAAGTTGAGGAACATCGCAGAAAAGAGACGTTGAGTGCCTGCGCGTGCCAGAAGGCTGCACCAAAGAAACTATAAACATACGCTTGATTAGAGAGCACACGCCAATTTTATAGGTTAAACGTAAGAAATGTTTCTCCGTGTACTTTAGCTAAAGTTTAAAACACTAAATTTACACTTTTAAAAGTATAAATTTAGCATTTTCAACTTTACGGAAAGTGTAGTATCCACTATTTACTCTTTGAAAATGAAGGTCCGAAAAATTATACTTTACAAAAGAGGATAAATCGCAATTTCAACTTTTCAAAAGTGTAAATTTATCGTTTTAAAGTTTACCTAAAGTATAAAATCCATTATTTGGTCTTTTCAAGACAACGTCTGAAAAATTATACTTTTCAAAGGAGTAAAAATCGCAATTTATACTTCTCTTATAGTGGAATTTTCGCTTTTTACACTTTAGAAAAATAGAAATATAGCATTTTACACTAATCAAAGTGTAATTTTCGTTATTTACTCTCTTCAAAAGAGGAATTCTATAAATTTAATCTTTTCAAAATAGTAAATTGACATTTTTATACTTTTTAGGTTCAGTTTTTACACTTTAGAGTTTAGAGTGTGGGTAACATTTAACATTACTTTTTTCTTTTTAAAATCCTCATATTTATGTACATAAATTTATATATAAAATTATATACATATTAAATAACCAAATTTTTAAAAAACAATATAAAGTTTAAATAAAGTTAATATAAAGTTTGGCTGATGCTGTTTTTAAATTATTTATAAACTTTAGCTGAACTTTAGCACAATCATGAATGAAGTTCAGGATTGTGCCATTGGATAAATTTATACAAACTTTATATGAACCTAAACATCATATCAAGTTCATATGAATTTATCTATTTTTACGCGGGTATACGGTAACTCGTGTTTACGAACGTGTGCTCACGAACGTATCCACGGTTGCTGCACTAGGTCGGATAAAGGGGCTGGTCGTGTGCTCACGGCCAGTCCGATCTGACGTCCAGTTGCAGACTGCCTACTGGTGGTTTCGGTGCGCCTTATATACCCGATTCTACGAGAGCGCGCCTGCGTATAACACCTGTCTCCCCACTCCGGACGGGGTCAATGAACTGGCGAGTTGGCACAGTAGTGGGGAGGCGGTCAATGACTCTAATCTATTTATAGCGCGGTCGTTGAACTCGCGTTTAACGGCACGAGTCTATCGCGAAGCTGTCTTAATATACTACGTACTTATTATAATTACATAAACAAAGTTTATTAATTAATTGTAAATATTATTATACATTCTTATTGGTTACAGGATTTGGTCTCGGATAATTATAGTAAATTAATAATTTATAAATAATTTTACGCAATACTAGTGCGTGTGCTTATCACACGTCACAATAATTATACCAGAAAGAACTTAAACCAGTTCCTATTAAATTGGTAAACAATTTAGGCATGAGATTGAGCAGCTGATGTCGAAGAAATCTACAAAGACTGATGCACATCATCAAATTTATAAAGAGTACGGATGTAAACATAAACAATTCAATAAAGTAAGTAACTTTATCGTATATTTTTTTTGTTTTACAGTTTTTACTCAATTTAAACAATATTTCAATGAATAGTTAATATGTATTTATCAGACAAGAATTTTGATAAGTGTGTTTAGAAAAACACTATACTTGCGGATTTTGTCATCTTCTTGGGAGGTGTTATAAGTTACATATAAAAAATTTGTAATTTGTATTTATAGAAATAGAAAAATATATTTATTTATCAGATAACAATTTTCAAGTAAACATAAACAATTCAATAAAGTAAGTAACTTTATCGTATATTTTTTTTGTTTTACAGTTTTTACTCAATTTAAACAATATTTCAATGAATAGTTAATATGTATTTATCAGACAAGAATTTTGATAAGTGTGTTTAGAAAAACACTATACTTGCGGATTTTGTCATCTTCTTGGGAGGTGTTATAAGTTACATATAAAAAATTTGTAATTTGTATTTATAGAAATAGAAAAATATATTTATTTATCAGATAACAATTTTCAAAGTTTGATTAGAATAACACAATACTTGCGGGTTTTGACACCTTTTTGAAAGGTGTTTTTGATTTGAGTACTTTCAATTGCAGAAAACTATTATGGAGTATAAATTACTTATAAAAAGGTGTAATTAAAACATAATAAATAAGTATAAAAAATATGGGAGTTAGGATCAAAGATATTTATTTCAAAATACTTGTCGATTCCAGTTTGATTTAAGTTCTTTCAACAGCAGAAAACTATTATGGAGTATAAGTTATATATAAAAAATGTGTAATTAGTATTTAAAGAAATAGAAAAATATGGGAGGTCGAATTAAAGATATGTAATTATCAGACAAGCATTTTGATAAGTGTGTTTAGAAAAACACTATACTTGCGGATTTTCACACCTTCTTGGAAGGTGTTTTTAATTTCAGTACTTTTAAATGCAGAAAACTATTGTGTTGTATAAGTTACATATAAAAATGGTGTAATTAAAAAAATAGTATCTTTAAAGCACATGAATTAATTGGTAAAATTATGTAGAATCTTTATAAATACATAGTGAAGTGGTATAATAATTATTTTACAGAACTACTAATAAAAACTTGTATTTAAAAAAATAGCGCAATGCAGTATACTGGGTTCTCTATGTTGGGAACTGTATTAGATTAAAATAATAATTTATATTATTAGATTATTAGAGCGACGCATCAGAGATGCTGTTAATAATATGTGTATACCTATATATTGACGAAATAGTATAGCCTGATGAGGATGGAGGATATCCATATCGAAACGTCGCCAAATATAAATAAATATGGTTTGTTCATCAATATCGAGGAAAATCTAAACTACTCCTAAATACACTGCATGGACGACAAAAAATCATTTAATAATTTTCAATTTTTTGTGTTGATTATGGACACAACAATAGGGGAAAGAGCGACGCATCAGAGATGCTGTTAATAATATGTGTATACCTATATATTGACGAAATAGTATAGCCTGATGAGGATGGAGGATATCCATCGAAACGTCGCCAAATATAAATAAATATGGTTTGTTCATCAATATCGAGGAAAACCTAAACTACTCCTAAATAATTTATATTGTTTTATTGGTGATATAGCATACTAAAGTTGCCAGAAAGTATTGTTATATTTATTTATTATTATTTTATATATAATATATTGAAACTTTCTATAAAATTTAATAGTTTAGAAAGCCTTGTATTTATCAGAAACAAACCATTTATACTAATATTAGTTATAATTGTTACTAGAATATACTTTCTGCCAATTTTAGTACTCTGTATCGTCAATTAAACAACTTATATAATTATTTTAATCTAATAAAGTTCCCAACATAGTGAACTCAGTATATTGCCTTACGCTATTTTTTTAAATACAAGTTTTTATTAGTAGTTTTGTAAATTAATTATTATTTCATTTAACCAAGTGTTTGTAAACAATCCACATGATTTCATCAATAGATTTGTGTAATTTGGGTCTGACATTTCGTTCAGGAAAATTCAGTCAAATTAAAACCCTACTGAAAATAGACACGTGACTAATCATACGTCTAATCACGTGGCTAAGCATGCGATTAAACACGTAAATAATCGTGTCATTAATTGAACAAATATACCGGTCAAAATTTTTGCGTGTTAAACAACGTATATAATCACGTGTTTAGGCACGTGATTAATCACGTGATTATATACGTAATTGATTGTAAAATTATTTAAATAACAAATTGTATAGATTAATACATTGATGCAGTTGTATTTATTTAGGTAAATAATACTTACTAATTTAGTTGAGAAAGAGATTCTCTTTTCGAGTGATATTTACTCCCCAGCAAAGCGAGAAAATCTAGTTTCCCGACGATTAGTAACGTAAGGTGTTATTATTTTAATTAATAAAAAAACAGTTGTCTATTTTATGCTAATAAAGAATTTATTAATTTTTAACTACACTCAACATAGACGTGTATGACAACATTTGTTTATAAAGTTGTGTTACAAACGATAAAAACCTAAATGTTTGTTTTAAAATGGTAAAGTAAACGCTAGCTGGTCTATACTAAATACCTTGGGCATTTGTAACATGTTAAACATTTTCTATTCAGTGCTACATGTTAATCTAAACTTATTTTAACTGAAATACAATTAATACTGAATGATCTTTGGTTAGCAATAAATGCAAGAAACATTGGTTATAAGCGCACTTTTGAAAAAAAGGATTCTTTATAAGAATTAACGAATGTCCGCGATAAATAATTCTATAAGTATTAAATAAGTATCTATAAAGTATTCTTTATGATCCAAAATTTGAATAATATATATAAAATTATTGATTAAATAAAATTATTCTATGTATACAATATAAGTAGTTAAAAAGTATTATTTTTGAATTGTTATAAATATTTATAAAGCATTCTTTATAAATAGTTATAAGTATTTATAAAGTAGTCTCTTTGAATTCAAAAAAGTTGAAAACTAGTATTCTTTTAAAGTACGCCATATAATCGCCATAAAAATATTGAAAAAGAGTTCTTTTCCAATTCTTTTTTTTTGTCTTTATAGGTTATATATTATTGAATATATTTAAATAATTCGTTTATTGATTGTTCTGTAATAAATTCATTATGTCACTTTATAGTGAAATATTCTAATAAATTACTTATGCACACTTGCACCAATTATTAATATATGACTTTCAATAAATGGTTATAGCATTCTATCTAAAATTACTTTGCAGTATAGTAAACTTTATGGAATTTTTCTGATTCTCAATTATAGGTTAAGTTGCCTATTATTGTACTTTTATACAACTAATTAACGTATTTGACAAATCTGAATCGACAGGAATGTGCTTACTTTACTTACAACCGACTAAATCATTAGTTTATTGGTATTTTAATAACGGAATAATGCATTAAATATTAATAAAGTTCCGGAATTATTCAATCGGGGTGTAACAAATAAGGACGATTTGAAGTAAAATGTAAAAACGTGTTGATGGCGCAAGCGATAAGGTTTCCGACTTTGACGCAGAGGGTCCCAGGTTCGAATCCCGACGTTCGGTGCAGATTTTTTTCGTTATTTAATGTATATTCTATTTAATTTCAGAAAATATATATTTAATAAATTCAAATGTTTAAAATGCTAAATAAAATAGAAAAAAATAGAAAAATTGAAATTTCACTCTTCAAAATTTAGAGAGTGATTTATAAAAGAAATCAAAAAAAATTCTTTCTTAACGGTTTAAAACGGTTACAATCCGCATAAAGAAAACTCAAGAAAGAATTGAAAAAGAATTCTTTGAGAATCTTTGGGTTGTTTTTATGAGGAATAAGTTTTAGAAGTATAAAAGAATACTTTTCAAATATTTAATTATTTTTTTTGTAATAAAAGATTTCTTTTTCACTTCGTTCATATTTCTTTCATGGGATATACCATTCGCAAAATTTCATTTGAATTTAAAGAATTCTTTATTAATACTTAAAGCATTACAATATACCGGACATTCGTTATATTTATAAGTTATTGTAAAGAATTCTTTTTAAATTCTTTGAAAAAATAGAATTTAAAAAGAATTCTTTAAAAATATTATTTATTTCTTTGTCCTTTTAAACAATTTGAGGCCAGTCAAGATAGCAAAATAAACTAAATATTTAGCAAAAATAATTTTCTTATTTAACAAAAACTATTGAAGCTATAAAACAGCTTTATTATGGGTAGAATTATAACCATCAAAATTACAAAGAGACTGGTTTAAAGAACGGTGAAATGTGTTAATTATGAGATGAGAAAATGTAGAAAAACCTAGAGGAATAACTTTTGTTGAAGAATTCATAACTCCTACATTTTTAAGCTGGAGCTTTTTAAAAATTTTTACTACTAACCTTTTTTATATTCGGGAACAACTCTCCAGCTTTAAAAATGTCGGCTCACAATTATCCGATTTCAAACCAGTTTCTTTGTAAATTTATTGACTCCAATTCCATTCAATATAACTGTTCCATAGTTTCAATAGTTTCTATTGTTTGAGAAAAAAAACTCGTTTTTTGCACTAATGAAGACAAAAATAAACATATCTATTAATTTTCTTTGAATCACTGAATTGGTCGCATATTATTTGCAAAAATCTTTTATCATCTAACCTATAATAATATTTTTTATTTTAAAAACTGATATAGAAACATTTAAGCATATGACTCGGTTTCATAAGTACACTACATTTTTACGTGTATCTTAATCTTTTTGGTTTTATGCCCTTTTTCTCGTCCTATCTGCAACATTTAATTTTTTGCGACAAGACAGAAGTAGTTGCTTTCTGCAGATGAGTTAACCCTCTTCTCGTTTCCAAATAGTCGTTGTATAAACCTGGAATCATACATGATTATATCTTTTATTATAACAGAAAACATTAATTTTTTATAATTTATACATTTATTTTCTCAGTAAAAGTACATTAATAAAAATTCATGTTGTTGATTTGATTTTAGCACTCGGTGGTTTTTTCAATAATGTGTTTTTGAAATTTGTCGATACATACACACGCACACACAGATACACATCAAGGCACACGGACATGCACACCCACACACCCACACACACACACACAGATACACATCAGGGCGTACACATACACACGGACACACACACACACACACACACAGATACACATCAGGGCGTACACATACACACGGACACACCCATATATGGGCATATACAGGGTGGCCTCCAATCCGGAAATCTTATACACGGCGGCGGCGGATTTTTTATATTATAGAGAGATATATTTATATACACGTGCATATACAACCACTTACACACACACACACACACACAATTACACATACACACACAATCACACACTCGCACACGTACATCCACACGCACACGGGTGCACACACCCACACATACACATCAAGGAACCCACACACACACACACATACACAGATATACATCAAGGCACACGCACGCACACACACACACACACACACACACACACCCATATATGGACATATACAGGGTGGCCTCCAATCCGGGAATCTTATACACGGCGGCGGCGGCGGCGGTGAAATATCTTTATATTATATATAGGTTTTAGGGGTGCTATTATGATTCTGAAGTCAAAATTGAAAAATTCGAACTTTTTGATCAACAAAATATGATAAATCCTTATTTCAAAGACTGTAAGTACTCGCTCTCAGTGCTACCGATACAGTATGTAATTATTATATAATATATAATTATATAGTTTGTAACGAATCAATGTAATATATGATTATATTACATTGCTCGTTATATTCTCTCTCTCTGTCTAGCCTGTGTATTAATATTTACAGATGTTACAGGTCGACGTTCGACGATTTTCGGCGATTTTCGCGGACCTTCGTAAAGGTAAAAGTAGGGAAAGAAAGAGAGAGTTTTCGGTTCGTAAGTGCGAGAACACTGAGACTAATCTCAACCGTCGAGAGACTAAACTCAACCGTGGTGAGACTAATCTCGACCTCCGAGAGATTAAATTCAACCGTCGTGTGATTAATCTCAACCGTCGTGAGAAACCTTGTTATTTGTTCTCTCTCCATATTTTGATCGCCCCGTGCTTGTGATCCTGGTGCTGTGCTGTGATCCAGTGGAGTTATATTAGTTTGTTTGGCGACGACGCAGCCCAGGAAGCTAAAGAGTAGCGACTACGCAGACTTCGCCTGGTTGTTTAATCATCGATCGCGGCTCACGCACTGTAAGTGCCAGTCTTGTAGTCTCTCTCTCTCTCTTTCTCTCTTTATTTATCTCGCGTATATATCGACCTGCGTTTCGCGCGCTGCGACGCGCCTGTATTACTTTTTTTTCCCGAATACATTTATTTTTGTTATTAATTAAATACTGCATTATTGTTTATTTAGTTGTTTACCCTCTTTTCTCGCGTTTCGCTAAATAAAGATTACCGCCGCCTCCGCCTATACGGCTTATTTTAGTCGTATTATTACTGAGCGGCCGATCGTGTAAATGAGACTATTATTTTAACGGTAGTTAATTGTTATTATTAACTTTATATTATAATATTTTATTTATTGTTATTAAATAATAGCAAAACCGTTACAAGTTATGATAATTGTTATTATTTATTGCTAATTATTATTTTTAACATCTATCCATCATTCTTAATCATTATTCGGTACAAAAAAGGATTTTACAATGGTTTATTTTCTGACGCACACTTGCGTCATACCGGTACTCTAAGGGTTAACATAAAATTTTTAGCGCTAAATAAAACGTTTTGGAAATAAAAAATTATAAATTAGTTATAATTACTTATCAAAAGCCTTAGTAATGGTTTCTCAATGGGTTTCACGGGCGAACGATTTCTTAAATTATCTTTCACTTTTTTAACTTGAAGGGCTATATATAACAAAAGGGCTTTGCCAATTCACGAGGCGTCCACAACTTTACTGACAGTTCCTTAAGGAAAATAGTTGGTTGTTATGATTGTAACAGTTGCCAAGTATAAAATGGAATAGTTTTTTCTTCCCCAAAATAAACCTAAAATAACAATTTTTTCCTTAAATCTATGTAAATTTTATACGCATATATATAAATATAAAAGAAAAAGTAAATTAAAAATTAAAATTGTGTCGAGCATTAATTATAATTTTTCAATCAAGAGCGGTTTTAATTTCATTAACCGATTCACTGGTACGGCTTTTTTTAGCTTTCGTCCCAATACTGGTAGACCATTTTTTTGACGAAAATGCACAATATTTGGTATATAGGAGTTTTTCACGTCGCTGAATCGATTTTGAGGGTTGATTTTTTAATTCAACCCTCCCAAGGGGTTGTTTTACAAAAATAGGGGTGGAAAATGGATTTTGGTCATTTTTTAAATATCGATAAAATAACGTTATCTTTTATAAAATAGTAAAAAGTATATTATTTATAGTTTCATACCCATCAGGGGGTAGATTTTAGAAAACACCCCTAGTACGTGCATATATATATATATATGGGGTATTCCACGTGAAGTGGTCCGATCAAAATTTTAAAATGCACCAAATTTTGGGTACACATTGCAAATGTTTTTCAGAATACAGAAAAAAATTTTTAGGTACTGGAATCTATTTGCTCAAAAGTTATTCTAATCTCAAAAAGTGAATTTTTTCTAGTTTTTTTCAACACCAGCTGGGTTTACCGCTATTTAACTCAAAATCGATCAACTTTTACTATAAAACATTATATATAACATTCGTTGCTAACTATGTCTAGAATTTATCCTTCTGGGTTAGAATTTCTAATCTCAAGGTTAATGTTACATAAACTACATGTCAATATTCAACTTAAAAATAGTGTAAGTGCGCCACAATTGATTTTTTTATCCAAAAGTCTAAAAAAAAGCTTGAAGCAATACCTTTCAAATGGTCTGTAGCATTTTTGGGGCCTTCAATTCTATAAAAAGTTATGATAATTTAAAGAAACTCGAAATTTTTTTTAAAATTTAAATGGGAATTACCATGTTAATTTTTGTGAATTTTATATCTTTCTTTAAATTATCATAACTTTTTACAGAATTGAAGGCCCCAAAAATGCTACAGACCATTTGAAAGCTATTGCTTCAAGCTTTTTTTTCGACTTTTGGATAAAAAAATCAATTGTGGCGCACTTACACTATTTTTAAGTTGAATATTGACATGTAGTTTATATAACATTAACCTTGAGATTAGAAATTCTAACCCAGAAGGATAAATTCTAGACATAGTTAGCAACGAATGTTATATATAATGTTTTATAGTAAAAGTTGATAGATTTTGAGTTAAATAGCGGTAAACCCAGCTGGTGTTAAAAAAAACTAGAAAAAATTCACTTTTTGAGGTTAGAATAACGTTTGAGCAAATAGATTCCAGTACCTAAAAATATTTTTCTGTATTCTGAAAAACATTTGCAATGTGTACCCAAAATTTGGTGCATTTTAAAATTTTGATCGGACCACTTCACGTGGAATACCCCATATATATATATATATACATATATATATATATATATATATATATATATATATGTATATGTATATAATTAAATAATGCTTCTACGCCCTTACATTTTTACAATATATCCATTATTTCACATACGCACCTTTAGGGGTAGCCATTCTGAATCAGCCATTTTGATTTTTCCAAATCAGACCTCAGAATCTGATTCAGCATACCTAAAAACCCTATTATACAAAGTTTGAATTCAAACCGCTGTCAAAATCAGACAAAAATCTAATTTGTACATATATGATACATTACCAGTATTGGGACGAAAATAATTTGTACATATATGATACAATACCAGTGAATCGGTTAAAATGATGCATTGTTCTCAATATATATTGGAATAATTAAACTATAATGAGCGATTTGTAATTATGCACGTAATTAGTAATAATAATAATAACAAATCAAATAACAGTAAACAAATATTGCTTAAGTTTTCCCTTAAAGATCATGTCAAAGTTCGTACCTCATTATTTTCATTCACTTTATATCTTCTGCTTCTTTCTTGAAACCCATGACCTTCCTTTTTATTGTAGTAATCAACAGAATTAATAACGAACTTTGTTAAAAAGTCTGCATATATCTCATTATCATCATCATTTGCATCACCTTCCTCATTGTTACCATTATTATTTGCATCACCACCCTGATTGTTGGTAATAACATTTGGTTCATGTCCTTCATTGTCGCTACCAATATTTACATCATATCTCTGATTGTTGGTAATAACATTTGGCTCATGTCCTTCATTATGCCTATCGTTATTTGCATCAGGTCTCTGATTGTTAGCACCATTATTTACAACATCTCCCTGATTATTATCGTTTGTAACGTTTTCCGCATCGTTATTTTCTAAATTACATTTTAAAAATTTTAATTATTACGTTTAGGGACTCTTACATGTTTAAAACAATACACCCACATTTTTATCTCTTTTTTGACTAATAGTTACCGACCAAAATTTGTTCCTTTAATTATTTGAAAAAAAGCTTTTATCAAAAGCAAATTATTAAAAAGCAAATTAAACCGTTAGGCCCTTCCTTGCGTTTAAAGCTATCCGTATGGATTTTTTCAAATTTTTAATTCAACATTTTAGATACAATTTTTTAATTGAAAGGTGTAGATCCCTGTAATTTCTACGTAAAAATCCATGAAAGAAAATTTAAGGTAAAAAATTGAAAAGTATTTACCGATAGGATCAACTATTTCATTTATTGTTAAAAGGCGTTTAATTTTTCTGTCTCTTTTGTTCAACTCTGCCCTTAATCTTGCATTTTCAGACTGTACTCTACGAGTCTCAGATTCATTTCTAGATTCTTCGTCCTCGCTCGATGCATAAGTATTCTGCCGTTGACTAAGGGATTGTAAAACTTGCCTTCCACGTTCCAGTGCAAGATTTTTCTTTATTTTCCTGTTATTAGCCTAAAAGTTTTGATAAATATAATGAGATTCAAAATGCAAACTATTAAAAAAATTTAAGAGGATGTCGGGCTTAATAAATGGTCATTTTTTATATTTTGTTATAAAAAATTAGTATTTTAGCGCGACGAAAAATTACTGCTTCCACTGACGATATTGATAAAAAAGTCCACAGTTCCTCCATCGATTTGGCTGAAAGTTTTGCTTTTTTCACGCCTTTTTGCTTTTTTCAAAATTGTTGCATCCGGCGTACTGTTTAACATCGACTTGGACATCGTGAAGGTTAGACGGGGTCTGACCAAATGTTTTGTTCTGTGGTTGTCAAGTTAATATTCAACTTTTTCATTAGCAACCAAAGAAAAAGTTGAATATTGACTTGACAACCACAGAACAAAACATTTGGTCAGACCCCGTCTAACCTTCACGATGTCCAAGTCGATGTTAAACAGTACGCCGGATGCAACAATTTTGAAAAAAGCAAAAAGGCGTGAAAAAAGCAAAACTTTCAGCCAAATCGATGGAGGAACTGTGGACTTTTTTATCAATATCGTCAGTGGAAGCAGTAATTTTTCGTCGCGCTAAAATACTAATTTTTTTGGTGTCCATAAAGGATGAATTTTTAAAAAAATTCTGCCCATCAGGCCCTTAGACATGCTTGAACAATATAACTACATTTTTTTAGATTTTTAAATCGGTAAGTTAATTACGATGTTTGGGTTGAAACTCAATGTCTTTTATGACTAAAAATTACCGACCAAAAATCAAAAGGCGCGATAGCGCCTGACGCAAGTATAGGCGCGAGAGCCATTATATACAGCTAACTAGCCCCCCCAGATTTTTACTTTTTAACCACTTCAATATTACTTATTTATTTTGTGCTATTGGCCACGCATTACGTTCCTTATTTATTAATCTTTACTGTACAACAAGTTTTACACGAATTCATTTACGCACAATCAAGAAAATCAATGCCAAAGATATTGCTTGCTGCTTTCCTTTCCTTAATTTTCGTCTTCTCCCTTTTGTTATATATAGTCAACTTGAAACAAAATGAGATAGAGATAGTACAGGAAAGGTATGAGATAGAAAGAAAAACAATGCTTTCCAGCCCGTGAGAGAGCGCGTACAGAAGTAAAAACTTGTAGAAGAAGTTCAAACGTGGCCACGAGAGGGAGCTAGTTTCAGGTGAATACTTTTGTCACAGCTGAATCATCTGACTGATTTTGTGTGAAAAGTTATGAATTAAAATTATTTATTTACGTAATTATTTCCAATACCTCACATTATTCCGTTTCGGTATTTTTTATTGTAGTGCAATGCAGATACTATATTGCAAGGTAAAGATTTCATATTCGCCCATATCCTATACTAGCATGTCGACCTTTGACATCTCGACGAGAGAAAGAGTGAGAGAGAGAGAGAGAGAGAGAGAGAGAAAGACAAACATTGATAAAATTCTAACCATGAAAACAATGTTTTCATTTCCATGCAAGTGATGGTATAACTGTTTTTAATCTTAAAGTATAATATTAATCAAAAACACCTTCCAAGAAGGTGTCAAAACCCGCAAGTACTGTTATTCTAATCAAACTTTGAAAATTGTTATCTGACAAATAAATTCTGCAATTGAATCTGACATTGTTATCTGACAAATAAATAATTTTAATTCTAACTCCGTTAATAAATAAATAATATTCTAATGATGTTAATTTGTGCAAAATTAATTTCTGCAAAACTAATAAAATGGACATTTCTTCTTTTTTATTCTTTTAAATAAAATAATACTTGCACCACCGTTGGTTAATAGGTGTTACCGCTTCATATAGGTGTTAATTCTGACTATATTAACTGATGTTACATTTTATGAATCAATACATACATCTTAGCTATTATCTTATTTTAAAATTTAAGGGGCCTAATATATTATGCAAAGCGACTTGTGGCATATTATTAAATAGTGTAAAGACTCACGCGTGGAAACAAGACTGTATACTATAAACCAATAATTTATTATTAATAAAATAATTTGTGGTGCAAGTATTATTTTATTTAAAAGAATAAAAAAGAAGAAATGTTCATTTTATTAGTTTTGCAGAAATTAATTTTGCACAAATTAACATAATTAGAATATTATTTATTTAATTAAGGGAGTTAGAATTAAAATTATCTATTTGTCAGATAACAATGTCAGATTCAATTGCAGAATTTATTTATCAGGTAACAATTTTCAAAGTTTGATTAGAATAACAATACTTGCGGGTTTTGACACCTTCTTGGAAGGTGTTTTTGATAGATTAATCAACTATTATTAAAAATATTTTCTCTTAAAAAATAAATCCTTCAGATCATCCCTTATGTTTTAAGCTATCCTTACGAATTTTTTCAGAATTTTAATTCAATATTATACATATCATTTTTGGGTTGGAAGGTGTAGATCTCCGTAATTTGGGCCCGACATCCCCTTAAGAAATAAGTAAACAAATAATTACATTATTATTATTATTAGTTTGATTCGTGATTTCGTCTAAGTCTGATTCTCCACTACCGCTGGGGATATCGCTTTCATTTATTTTTGCGAAAAGTGGTCGCTCTTTCTCAAGTTCATTCACCTCAGATATTCCACCTAATTACAATAAATAAATAAATATTCATATCATGCATATGATTAATTACATTCCTGTTCAAAAATAGAGTGCTTCGGAAAGATTTGTTTTCGTGCCTTTTCCTACCAACGATTACTAAATAATATTTAGCGCTCGAGTGAAGCGAGGGTGACAAAACAGGCTGTGCAGTGGGTTACTTACGTCACGTGTATCTTACACGATTTTATAACAACACTACGCTACTTACATCTGCTACAGAATGTCATAAAATATTGTATATGCGTTATAAAATAGATTACCATATATAATTTTACACTATTTTTACGTGCAGAAAAATCTAAAAAGTTACTCAACAAAACGTTGTCATTTTAATTTTTTTTTAATTTGCACATTGTCTTACTAGGGGAGGCCAAGGCCTTCGGATAAAGGATCGTAACCAAACTTTGGGATATGTTTTGTGATATAAAAATATAAAGAAATCCAGATTTTTAGACCCTAACGCTGCGATTTATCAAAATTATAGGCCACTAAAGCAAATTTTGAAGAAAAATGACTTCCACTTTAATCGCTGATAACTCGGAAGCAAATAGATATATACCCAAAACCATGAGAAAACTGAAATCAAGTAGACATGATTTAAAAAAAGTAAGCTCAAATCGGTCAATTTGTCTCAAAGTTATGGAGAAAATAAGAAATAGAAATTATAGCCAAAATTTACAAATAATTTACATTCTTTGTGATTTAGTGTGAGTAAATACATGGAAACGTAATGGATCGCGCGAACTGTCAGCACTCGTCGCTCGGGTCACCAAAAAAACAAACTCTGAAGCGCAGAATGATACACAAGACCAAAGCAACCTGCGGTCGAACGCTGTCTGGACATTTATGACAACTTCAAAAACGCGTCGAATGAGCCAGAATAGAGTTTAATCAGTTTGATAGACCCAAAAATATTTGATTACTACACACACACATCCGCACAGACATTTTTTAAAAATTGCATATTCTTACTCCCTCACTGTCAAAACTTCGATAAATGAGAAATATAGAAACTTTTTTTTCACTATTTTGCCGAAAAAATCGTATCGCATAAAATTTTTTTTCAAATTAAAGGGGAAAAATTGTATTTTAATATGCTCTGAACAGAATTATTGAAAAAAAATCACCAGCGCACAGGCGCACTGCGAAAGTTTACGATTTTTTTTGCTAAAAAAAATTATTTTGAATTTAATGATCAAATAAGTTGGGATTGCATTAAATCGAAAATCACGTACAATCATTTTAAATTAGAAATTTCAAGCTTTAATTTAAAATAAGTTGACCTTACGACAATTTTTACCTGAGATATCGATCTTCGAATTCGCGTCTTTCTTTGGTCGGAATGAGGTATTGCGTTCATTTTGTTACGGAGTGTACTTACAACAGAATGACGACCCAGCAGGTGTGAAGAAATTGTGGTGGAAAAAATTTTTGTGCTAAGAAATACTTGGATTTCTCGAAAATTTAAAAATTGGGTCAAAAGTTTAAATTATTTTAATATAATATAGATTGTTTATAATGTTATGATTCTAATAGGATACCCTGTAATTTAATTTTTATATTTGCTTAATCAAATCTTTCCGAAACATCAAGGTATGTTCAGCCAGAGATATAATTTAATTTTATGTAATTTGAAATGAAACATTACGTGCTAAATCAGCAATTTGCATTTTCAGGTGTATCAGTTCATTATTTGGTTCATCAAAGTAATCCGCCCAGTAAACCTTCTTTTTATCGAAGTCATGAATATTTTTAGGTTTCTTTGTTTTAAATTCTAATATACTTTCAACAGGTATCACATCAACTACTTTATCATCTATGTATTTTACTCTTGCATGAGTAACTGTGTGGGACTCCATTGTAAGTACTATTGCAAAAAAATATTGTAAATATACTAACTATTATAAAATTTTATATGTTCAGGTGTAAGTGTATAGATATGATCAGCATAAATGAAAGTATTTGGCTCATCATCATTTTTAATTTTCTGCACTACTTTTCAACTTTATGATTAAATACTTTAGGAAATACAACTAGTTTTATTGATAAAAGCAATTTTTCTTTTTTGGCCTTTATAATTAATTTAAGGGCATTCATTTTTTATTTTTTATTTTTGTATAATACTACAAGTATCATTCAATAACATATATAAAAAGAGATAGTTTTATAAATATTTAGCTTATAAAGTTGATAAAATATCAAATTATTGCTAAAAATTTATACCTAACACGGCGTTTAAGAAGATATTGGGCTCAAAAAATAGTCATTCCTTACATTATTTTTTATAAACAGAAGAATGAATTTTTAAAAAAAATCCTGTCCATGAGGCCCTTAGGTATAATTTAAACAATACACTAAAATTTTTTTAGATTTTTAAATCGATAATTTAATTCCGATGTTTGGGTTGAATCTTAATGGTTTTTTTTGATTAACACATACCACCCAAAAATTTTTGCTTCGATTCTTATTAACAATTATTTTTTCAAAATCAAAACATCATGCCTTCGCTTTTGTTTTAAGCTATTGAAATGATTTTTTCCAATTTTTAATGCAATATTAAATATAATTTTTATGTTGAAAGGTGTAGATCCCTGTAAATGAGTAACACATCCTGTTAACTAAAAACACTCCTTAATGTTAAAGTTTTCGAAGGCCACTGTCAATGAAAACCAATTCGGCTAATTAATTAATTAAATAAACAAATTTTAAAAAGTATGCCGGGTCGGGACCAGGTGGGTTGTCTTTCTAATCCTCTGGGCTAGTTGAATACAAAATTTCAGTACAGTCGCCCTGTTACATCGTAAGATATAAAGCAAAGAAGTAGAAAACGTGAAATTTTCGCTAATTAATTATTTAAATAAGCAAATTGTAAAAAGTGTGCCGGGTCGGGAACAAGTGGGTTGTCTTTCTAATCCTCTTGCCTAGTTGAATACAAAATTTCAGTATAGCTGCCCTGTTACATCGTGAGATATAAAACAAAGAAGTCGAAAACGTCAGATTTTTGCTAATTAATTATTTAAATAAACAAATTGTAAAAAGTGTGGTTGTCTGTCTAATCCTCTTGGCTAGTTGAATACAAAATTTCAGTACAGCCGCCCTGTTACATGGTGAGATATAAAGCAAAGAAGTCGATAACGCCATGTTTCGGCTAATTAAATAAATAAACAAATTGTACAAAGTGTAACACTTTTAAATTTATTGGTTTCTCTAATAATGGTGTAGGTCATGTAAAAGAAGTCGTTTAGATGCATTATTTGGCGATAAAAAGAACATTTTTCTTCCCGGGGCCTCGCCGCAGTTTCGTCTCTGGAGACGGCTAAGTGCGAGGCTGCTAGCTTCACCGACATATGGTTTGGTTATTTGCAAGTACATTAAAAATGTAGTCAAAACAAAAAATTGATATTATTTTTACCTTGTAAAGGATATTTTAAAGTTAGAAAAATAAAACTGCTTAAACCAAATTAAAAAGTAAGAAAGTGTTATATTTTTTTATGAACCACGAAACATTTTCAAATAATTAAAAAAATTGAAAATAATGAAATTATTATTGCAATACCTATCAAAACATGAATGTGGAATAGTTTTAGTAAAAATTTTTAAACTTCAAAAAAAGTTTAATTTTTAATGATTTTAGTTCATTGTTGGATATTTAACAATTTTTTTAGTTTTGAAGGACAGAACTATAGAAGAAACGATGTACAATGTTACATTGTTTGTCCAGAATTTATTTATATAAAATCTGAATTTATTGCTTATTACGAATCAAGATTTACATCAAAGTTTTAAATCTTGGTTCATGGCGATTCACCAAGATTATAATTTTTTATATAAATCTTGGTTCGTAATGATCAATAAATCCAGATTTTATATATAAATTCTGGACGAACAATATAACATTTTACATCGTTTCTTCTATAGTTCTAATTTGTCCTACAACTTTACATAAACTGTATTAAAATATCAAGAATATAGTACTAAATTAGTATTGCGCAATGCTTCTATATACACATCTTCATTAGACGATATGTAAATAATATTTGAATTTAAAAATTAGATGATTCGTTAGAAAATTCTTGAATGAAACTTACTATTTACTGCTGAAGCGACCCACTGAAACATTGCAAAATAGATAATTACCCGCATAGCAGAAAATGTTTTAGAAAAATGTTTTTAAGAAATGTTTACAGAAACCTCCTATTAACCTTCTATGAATCTTCAAAAATCCTCTTATAAACGTTTCACAAAACTGTTTTAAGAAATGTCTTAAAAACATTTTCTGCTACGTGGGCATGTACACATACATTTAAAATACATAAACCAAACTAGTTGTTCATAATATGTACCAATCCATTAGTACACGTCCAACTAGATGACTAAAAACTATTCAATAATCTATGTAAATTGTATTTAATTTGACAAGTCAACAATAGAATTGACCCGACAGATTCGTATCAAGGAAATTTTCTGGCAAGATGTAGTACTCAATATAAGTACTAAGTCAAAAGTTAGCTTTGTCACTTTGAGAGAATTATATATAAAAAGATGCAGTGCAGATAATTATAATCAAATTTTGAAGACTAATTTTAAAAAGAGAATTAATTTTCTGATATGAATAATGTTTAAGGGGATGTCGGACCCACATTACAGGGATCTACACCTTTCAACCCAATAATTATATCTAAAATATTGAATAAATAATCTGAAAAACATAAGGGAGGGTCTGAAGAAAAGGATTTTTTTAAAAATTAATTCTTTTGTTTATAAAAAATTATAAAACATAACCATTTTCTGAGGTCAACATCCCGTTAACCGTGATATATATATATATATATATATATACATATGTACTACATGCATTTGCATTTTTTAGAAAAAAATTATTAAATCAGTAAAATACTAATAAAAACAATAATAATTAGGGCACTGAGAGAAAGAAATATTTGTGAGAAAGTAATCGTGCATTTGTTACTATAAATTGACATTGACTTGTCATAAAATGATATTTCTTAAGTATTAACGCTCAGTTCTTAACTGTTAAGATTTTACGTTAATAGAAACGAATGAAAGTTTAACTGTTAAGAACTGATTGAAATAATACTTTACTGTAAAGAAATATTCATTTGCCCATATTTAAGTGATCAGATCTTTTAACAGTTAAGAAACGTCATTTGTCTCAAGTATTCCTTTCTCTCAGTGCGATTATGCAAAATATTTAATTATGTTTGAAAGTTACTTACCTATGTGTGCTGTATTGGTTATGTAAACTGTAGTAAACAATATAAAGTTGTATACTAATATAATTTATAATTATTTACTTTCAATAATTTAGACGACATTAACTTTATCACCAAACCTAAATCAAGTACCGATATATTTCCTACATTCTCAAGTCTTAACAGTAACAACAAAATCTTTTCTAATTATTTTCCGACTATATTGTAACGGCAAACGGTCCACGCGAGACGAAAATCATACCGATCGCGTGAGTTTACCGTCGAAGACGCGTAAGGCGCATGCGCGAGCGCGTCGGAGAGCCGGTGTGCACGACACACCGGCAGTATTGTTCGAGCCTTGAACGAACGCGATACCGCGAGTACCAGGAGAAAGAGAGAGAGAACCGAGAATCGGACGAGAGAAAGCGCCGACGGAGAGGCAACTAGGAGGAGAGGAAGGAGCAACCGAACGCCAAGAAGTAGTCAACCAGGTCGTCTCGGATTACAAGTAAGTCCTGACCAGGCGTGCGCGAATAATTGCGAGTAGAGCAAGCGTGTTTAACGACGGGATACGCGCGGTATCCCGACGGCGAGTCAAGCGAGAGAATAACCGCTCTCGTCGCGTCTCTCTCTCTCTCCGCAGCTTAGACGCGTACACAGCAGTCCGGAGTGCTTAACACTCCGGTACAATCCTAACCGCGTCAATCCGTTGTCCAGCCAGGTAACCCGTACCTGGCGAGTAGTCCTCGTTCTCGAGATCGACCAACCCGTCGAATCTTAACGCGAATAGCGGCGGGCGCACACACACGTATACTTGTTAACAGCCGGATAATTTTTTACTTTTGGGCCAAGGAATAGCATCGCCTTGGCCCGACCTTGTACTTTTCATAATCAGTCATTGCACCGTTTATTTCACGTGATTGTAATAAATTTGTTTCATAATAGTACACCCGATATAGTATTTTATTGATTTCCCGACGAACCCTATCCCGAAGGCGGATACCGCCATGCCCCGCGGGTGTCGTGCATTGCACTTCGCACGATACATAGCTGAGTAGCCGAGCACGGGTATCGGCGAATGATAACACTTGTTATCGAGGAAAAGTGTGTACTAGGTAAGTACACACGCTGTACACGGGGAAGACGTCATCGTGCGGAGCTTGAGGCTAGCTCGCACCACTCCAAGGACGGTTCTGCCGATCGGTTAGCTGTCTGGTAAAACAGCTGATCGTTACACCGAGAGTATTTCCTGTGCATTGAGGATACGCACAGGACAATCAAAAACCTTCCGACGAGTAGGAATTAACCCTGTTACAATATATATAATGCGTACATAAACTCGTGAGTTGTGACCTGTAGGGTCAATTTTGGTGTATGTCTATAAACAGAATAGAAGAGAGTTAACATTTCGAGTAGGTTTGTATTTACTATAAGTATATCCAACCAACAACGAAATATTATTTCTAATAATAAGATATTACTAAAAATATTTATTTGCAATACACGCTAAAAAATATTTATAGTTATTTGCTCTCAATTTATTTATAATTGCTCAATCGCTAATATTTATGTTTTATCATATTATTTATAATAATGTACATTCAACCAAAAATTCAATATCATATCCGATTAGCCATAGAGCAAATAAAAATAAATTAAGAGCAATTAGTAGTAATTGTATTATACTCTAAAAAATTAATCTTATACTATAACGGGTACGGATTTCGAGTGTCGGCGCAGGTTAGGTCCCTGAATTATCGGCGACGTTCGTCGATAGGACCAAGTCGACTAGCCGGGATAATTGCGAATGGTAGCGCAGTGGTGAGGCTTCTGCCTCGCGCTCCCGGGATCGTGGGTTCGCGCCCCGATACCTTCGTTGATTTTTTTATTCCTTATATTCAATCCGTACCCCGTTACAATACTTATTTCGTGAAATCTTTTCGACTATATGAAAGTAGAAAAAATATATGCTTCTGAATGTAGACGTGACTGGACAATGGTCTATAAAATAGTAGGTTTTATAACGGGCACGGAAAGGCATTTTTTACAAAACGAGAGATTTTCGAGCCGAGCCGAAGGTGAGAGGTTAGAGTGATGTAAATAAACTTTACGTTCGTAATAGATTTGCAGTTTTAGCTTTGTTGTTTCTTTTGATACTTACACGAAATTTGTTTGTTCAAATATCATTTTATCAGTTCATCACGTACGTATTTATTTTCCATTTCAAATTTTTTTTTTTTTTTTTTTTTTTTTTATTCTTAATTTTGTGCTCTTTTTTTCCTGGCACTTCCTACCGTTATCCCCTGGGGGACTTTAACGGTGTCCACCTACCACCTATGTGTGGGTGCTTTATCCCTCCCTTAAAAACCCCACCATCTCGCATTCGCCCGGGTTATGCCCGTGGATGAGGGAAACCTGTGAAGCAGGGAAAAACCTCACCCGAGATGGCCGGTGTATTCGAAACATTCTTTGTGTCAAAGTCACATTGCGTAGGCCTTGACACCGAAACCGAATGTTCACACCTCCCGCTCACGTTGTGAAGTGTGAAAAAACACCTAACCCGCCACGAAAGCCAAGCGACCGAGACGTCACCCATCCACTTGGGTACCGCGCTCAATACTGCTTACTTCCGTGACCGGCCGAGATACGTCTCCGCCACTCCGCCACCGCGTCGGTTCATTTCAAATTATTTACAATTTCAAATGTACATGCTAAGTCGAGGTAAATGCATACTTGGTTTCTTCCCATCAAAATTAATCATGATTACTTTCAAATAAATTCAATGTTGCAAGATAGTTAGTATCTCTTTACACTACAACACCAATAGAAATATAAATCAACATCTAATTTGGAAATTTTAGTTAGTTTTAAGAATCATAAAAGAATTTATTATAATTTCTGTTCAGTCTTTGCGATGCAATTTTTTAAATTTCAATTACAAATTTTTGGTTAATTTCGAGTGTCGGCGCAGGTTAGGTCCCTGAATTATCGGCGACGTTCGTCGATAGGACCAAGTCGACTAGCCGGGATAATTGCGAATGGTAGCGCAGTGGTGAGGCTTCTGCCTCGCGCTCCCGGGATCGTGGGTTCGCGCCCCGATACCTTCGTTGATTTTTTTATTCCTTATATTCAATCCGTACCCCGTTACAAATGGCGCCCAACTCAAAAACCCACTTGCCAGAAGAGACGAAGTAGTTTATCTTCGCCTGGCTCATCTTGGACCGAAGTCGGTCATAAACTCCCATCCCCACCACCACAGTCCCGGTGGATTTCCCCGCGAGAACGTCAAAAAGTGCGGAGGTACGACTGTAGGAGAAAAGCCTGTGTTCCCCTTCCACAGTGTGTATACGTATACGCAGTACACCTCCAAAGTTGGCACTAGACGTAGGGGAGCTTGAGTTTCTGGGATCTCAAGCGTGGTGGTGCAAACGCACGGCTATCCCTAACGAGGCTCCCGGTGCTCAGAAAATGGTCTTCTTGACACCGGTCGAGCAGGGACAACCTTCGCCTCTCTAGCCCAGGTGATCGAAGTGATCAAACGGCTCCCCGAGGGCGTAGGTCGCGTTTGGGTGGGGGATATAACGGGTACGGATTTCGAGTGTCGGCGCAGGTTAGGTCCCTGAATTATCGGCGACGTTCGTCGATAGGACCAAGTCGACTAGCCGGGATAATTGCGAATGGTAGCGCAGTGGTGAGGCTTCTGCCTCGCGCTCCCGGGATCGTGGGTTCGCGCCCCGATACCTTCGTTGATTTTTTTATTCCTTATATTCAATCCGTACCCCGTTACAATACTTATTTCGTGAAATCTTTTCGACTATATGAAAGTAGAAAAAATATATGCTTCTGAATGTAGACGTGACTGGACAATGGTCTATAAAATAGTAGGTTTTATAACGGGCACGGAAAGGCATTTTTTACAAAACGAGAGATTTTCGAGCCGAGCCGAAGGTGAGAGGTTAGAGTGATGTAAATAAACTTTACGTTCGTAATAGATTTGCAGTTTTAGCTTTGTTGTTTCTTTTGATACTTACACGAAATTTGTTTGTTCAAATATCATTTTATCAGTTCATCACGTACGTATTTATTTTCCATTTCAAATTTTTTTTTTTTTTTTTTTTTTTTTTTTATTCTTAATTTTGTGCTCTTTTTTTTCCTGGCACTTCCTACCGTTTATCCCCTGGGGGACTTTAACGGTGTCCACCTACCACCTATGTGTGGGTGCTTTATCCCTCCCTTAAAAACCCCACCATCTCGCATTCGCCCGGGGTTATGCCCGTGGATGAGGGAAACCTGTGAAGCAGGGAAAACCTCACCCGAGATGGCCGGTGTATTCGAAACATTCTTTGTGTCAAAGTCACATTGCGTAGGCCTTGACACCGAAACCGAATGTTTCACACCTCCCGCTCACGTTGTGAAGTGTGAAAAAACACCTAACCCGCCACGAAAGCCAAGCGACCGAGAACGTCACCCATCCACTTGGGTACCGCGCTCAATACTGCTTAACTTCCGTGACCGGCCGAGATACGTCTCCGCCACTCCGCCACCGCGTCGGTTCATTTCAAATTATTTACAATTTCAAATGTACATGCTAAGTCGAGGTAAATGCATACTTGGTTTCTTCCCATCAAAATTAATCATGATTTACTTTCAAATAAATTCAAATGTTGCAAGATAGTTAGTATCTCTTTACACTACAACACCAATAGAAATATAAATCAACATCTAATTTGGAAATTTTAGTTATAGTTTTAAGAATCATAAAAGAATTTATTATAATTTCTGTTCAGTCTTTGCGATGCAATTTTTTAAATTTCAATTACAAATTTTTGGTTAATTTTGATGCGAAGAAACCAAGTATACATTTATTTGGAGATGTTTTAATGAAATTTTTCTTATCTGTTTAGCAGGTTCATTTAAAATAGCATTGAATTACTTTTAAAATTTGGGATCGTATTCGGAAAGATCATTAATATGTGCAGTAAAGTTAAAAAAAATCTGGGGGGCTAGTGAGCTGTATATAATGGCTCTCGCGCCTGCATACTTGCGTCAGGCTCTGTCGAGCCTTTTTCTTGGCAACATTTCATGGTACTTCATCATCTAGATCAAACCATACTCCGTTAGATGTTGATTTATATTTCTATTTGTGTAAAGAGATAATAAGTATACTTGCAACGACACTTGAATTTATTTGACAGTAATCATGGTTAATTTTGATGTGAATAAACTAAATATACATTTCTCTGGTATTGTTTTAATTGTATCTTCTACCTCGTTAGGATGTATATGAAAAATTGCATTGAATTACATTTAAAGTTCGACAACAGGATATGGTTTGATCAAAGTGACGAAATACAATTGAATGTTGCCAAGAAAACATTAACTTTACTTAGCATATATCAATGATCTTTCCGACTACCATCCCAAATTTTAAATGTACATTCTTTGCATAAAAATTAACCAAAAATTTGTAATTGAAATTTAAAAAATTATAATGCAAAGACTGTGCAGAAATTATAATAAATTCTTTTATGATTCTTAAAACTATAACTAAAATTTCCAAATTAGATGTTGCTTTACATTTCTATTGGTGACGTAGTGTAAAGAGATAATAAATACTTGTAACGACACTTGAATTTATTTGAAAGTATATCATAGTTAATTTTGATGCGAATAAACTAAGTATATATTTTGTCTGGTAATGTTTTAATTGTATTCTTCTACCTTGTTAGGATGTACATGTAAAATTGCATTGAATTACATTTAAATTTGACAACAGGATGATCAAGGTGACGAAGTACCATTGAATGTTTTCAAGAGAACATTAACTCTACTTAGCATATGTCAATGATTTTCCAACTATGATGTCAAATTTTAAAAGTATTTTAATGACTAAAATTCAAATTGAATGTTGCTTTACATTTCTATTGGTGACGTAGTGTAAAGAGATAATAAATAACTTGTAACGACACTTGAATTTATTTGAAAGTATATCATAGTTAATTTTGATGCGAATAAACTAAGTATATATTTTGTCTGGTAATGTTTTAATTGTATTCTTCTACCTTGTTAGGATGTACATGTAAAATTGCATTGAATTACATTTAAATTTGACAACAGGATGATCAAGGTGACGAAGTACCATTGAATGTTTTCAAGAGAACATTAACTCTACTTAGCATATGTCAATGATTTTCCAACTATGATGTCAAATTTTAAAAGTATTTTAATGCAATTCTAAATGTACATACTAAGCAGGTAAGAAAAAAATGCCATTAAAACATCTTCAGATAAATGTATACTTTGTTTCTTCCAATCAAAATTAACCAAAAATTTACTTTTAAATACATTCAAGCGTTGTTGCAATTATTTATTATCTCTTTATACTTCACATCAATATTAAATAAATAAATAAATAATTTCTGTATAGTATTTTCGATATTGTATATAGCCAAATTTTTTATTAATTTCAGTAGTATTTTAATATTACATGTAATAATTTATTAATGTTTTCAATTTGACCTACAACGAAAAATCAATATTTTCTTATATTTCAACTTACAGTATACACAAGATAGCTTTGGCCTCTGAAAATTAGAAAAAAAAACATTATTTAAGGGTACAGTCTATAGTTCGTATGCGAAAAAAAGATGTTATTTTTGTGATTTTTGAGTGAGCCTGCAATGAAATATATTCATACACTGAGAAAAAAAAAGCAAAACCGTCGAGTCAAGCAATATTCGCTTAATTGACAATAAGGTTCATATATTTGAGTAGTCAAGCAAGCACTGCTTGACTTTCCGTCAATCCCTGCTCAATCAGGATATTATCAAATAAATTTTGCTCGATCAACTTCGGTAATGCGATAATAAATTACATTTTAAATGTGTTAAATAAATTTTGGCTAATCTCTCATTTGATTAGTCAAGTATGTCAAATATTTAATGTTTATTTCATTAAAACAAATAAATATTTATTTATTTGTAACAATTATATAAATTATTAACTGTGCTTTAAAGAATTATATTAATTCTTGAAAACAATTTCAATTATTACATACTAAATAATTATTGAAACACTTGATCAATCCTTACTTGAAAACTTCGTTAATTTATACGGTATAGAGTCAGTTTAATATTACCGGACTTACTCAAGCAAAAATTTCTTGACTAAGTTAAGCAACTGTAGCTTTTTACGCCTTACCGGAGTAATCTAAAAATTGCTTGACTCTCCCGTAACTTTTGCTTTTTTTTCTCCGTGTATGAAAATCTTTAGGTATAATAAATATAGTCTTAAAATGCAAAAAAAAATCTGTTCTTTTTGTACACTGCTAATACAGCAAACAAGTAGATGAACTTGACACCTTAATTTTGAGGCAGCTTGGTAGCCACACTATTTCTCGGGAACGGTTTTTCGGAAACAAAAAAAACAAATTGTTTTAGATTCGGTAAGCCAAAGGCTACATAATGATCTATGGATATTGATTTTCAAATATTTTGCCTATTTTATTCAACAAACATTACAAATTGAAAAAAAATAAGTATTTTTTCGAAGTTATTTGATAAATAAATATAGTAAAAATCAATATTGTGGCTTGATAATAGGTCTTTCTGTAGCTATTTATCTGTAGAATATGTAGTTAAAATTTTGGATGGATCGGTTTACCGGTCCCGGAGAAATCGTGTGGCGTGTGTTTTGAGCAAAATGCATTTCAAGTTTCGTATCAGGCTTTATCGTGCATTCAGGGATTAATGCTTGGCTTAAGGTAACTCTATAGTTAGTTGACTAGTCAACTGAGAGATTAGCTAAAATTTTTTATTTAACACATTTAAAATGTAATTTTTATTAACTAAAGAATATTTTAAAATATTTTAACGACTTTTACTGCTATAAAGATTATAAAATTTTAAATTTTGGTAGTTTCCACGTACACCTTTTTACAGGTTTTTACGTATCCCCTACACCTTTATTATTCCATTTCATTCCATTTCCAATGTTACCCCTCTTTACCCCACCTTCTCGCATTCGCCCGGGGTTATGCCCGTGGAGAGAGGGAAAACCTGTGGCCAAACCGTTGGGATAAATGCCATTTAGGAAAACCTCCTCCGAGAAGGGCGGTGTATTCGAGAACAATTCTGTTTGGGTGGCAAGGTCACATTGCGTAGACTTTAACACCGAAACCGAATGTCTCACACCTCCCGCTCACGTTGTGGAATGTGAAAAAACACCTAACCGATCATTTAAGCTAAGTCCGAGAACGGTCACCCATCCAAGTGCCAACCGCGCTCGGTGCTGCTTAACTTTCATGACCGGCCGAGGTGCGTTTCCGCCACTCCGCCACCGTGTCGGTTTGCTATAAAGATTATATTTTTTTTAAATTTTTGTAAATTAAAATATGTAAGTGAAGGTTACCATCATTATAGTTTTGAACATTTAATCTGAAATTGTCGAGGTTATTACATACTAAATAATTATTGAAACACTTGATCAATCCTTACTTGAAAACTTCGTTAATTTATACGGTATAGAGTCAGTTTAATATTACCGGACTTACTCAAGCAAAAATTTCTTGACTAAGTTAAGCAACTGTAGCTTTTTACGCCTTACCGGAGTAATCTAAAAATTGCTTGACTCTCCCGTAACTTTTGCTTTTTTTTCTCCGTGTATGAAAATCTTTAGGTATAATAAATATAGTCTTAAAATGCAAAAAAAAATCTGTTCTTTTTGTACACTGCTAATACAGCAAACAAGTAGATGAACTTGACACCTTAATTTTGAGGCAGCTTGGTAGCCACACTATTTCTCGGGAACGGTTTTTCGGAAACAAAAAAAACAAATTGTTTTAGATTCGGTAAGCCAAAGGCTACATAATGATCTATGGATATTGATTTTCAAATATTTTGCCTATTTTATTCAACAAACATTACAAATTGAAAAAAAATAAGTATTTTTTCGAAGTTATTTGATAAATAAATATAGTAAAAATCAATATTGTGGCTTGATAATAGGTCTTTCTGTAGCTATTTATCTGTAGAATATGTAGTTAAAATTTTGGATGGATCGGTTTACCGGTCCCGGAGAAATCGTGTGGCGTGTGTTTTGAGCAAAATGCATTTCAAGTTTCGTATCAGGCTTTATCGTGCATTCAGGGATTAATGCTTGGCTTAAGGTAACTCTATAGTTAGTTGACTAGTCAACTGAGAGATTAGCTAAAATTTTTTATTTAACACATTTAAAATGTAATTTTTATTAACTAAAGAATATTTTAAAATATTTTAACGACTTTTACTGCTATAAAGATTATATTTTTTTTAAATTTTTGTAAATTAAAATATGTAAGTGAAGGTTACCATCATTATAGTTTTGAACATTTAATCTGAAATTGTCGAGGTTTTTTCATGATATATAAAAATTTTATACGATAACCCCTATATAGTTTTGTATTTCTTATTAGTATATCATAAAATATAATTAAATTTTGTTTTTCGTACCGATGGTGGATTATTATCAACTAAAATAACTTAGTTTCAACGTTATCGAAACGATAGCGACATATGAGCTTATGTTAAAACAGTAAATTTTGAATCGATTTTATGGAAAATATTATACGATAAGTGATATTGACATTTTGCAGGGGCGTTAAGGAAATTTCAATTTAACTATTTCATTTACTATTAAACAGCTTTTAGAACATTCGTACATCTACAGAGCTACCTTAAGAAAAATATACATTAATTCTAATATATATACTAATTCTGTTGATTGGACATTCGTGAAAATTTAAGACAATACTTTTAAATTTGTGAACTTTCGAAAAATGTAATAAAGAAGATTTGATTTTTTTTAAACTGACCAATTAGACTACACCCTTAAAAATGTATGAAAAAAGTATTTATAGTATTTAAACAATTATATTAACAATTCTCATAGTGGGTCCAAAAGTCTATTTTGCATTTTTAAATAATAATCATTTGTTTAATTTTTAATCTGTATATGTCACCTTAAGGAGATGTCGAGCCCTGAAATTACGTATCATCTTTATCTTTTCCTCGTAGAAGAAGCTTTATAAATTTATCATTCACTAAAAGCATGTTAGAACTACGTTTTAATTTCTTCCTGTAATTTAGGGTTTTATTATTGTGAGAAAAATGTATCCCATTTGTAAGAGATTTTTTGTAAAACTGTTTATGTTTATACTCCAAAATAGATGAGACGAGCCTGAAATTAGCGGGTGGAGTTGGCATCTAGCCAGGTACGAAACACTCATCGGGGCTCCCGCGCTTTTTGTATCTTTATTTAAAAAATATATTTTTAAATAATTAAGAATAGCTTATTTGAAAATTAGAATAATTAATTAAGCCAGGAATTTGGTATTTTCTCGGCAAAAACGGTGTTTTTACTACACTCATAATAGAGACTGGAAACTTTCCAGTTAACCGAACAAGGGATTAAGGTATTGACACAAAATTAATTAGTTTAATAAATTAATTAATTATGTCCAAATTTTGCACTTTTTTGGGAAGAATTATGACTTTTACGCGCATTTAAATTAATTTCTTTTGTGTAACATCCTTCAGTATCTAATCGCCAAGTGTTTCTCTTTGCACAGTTTACTGAAAATTTTCAAGTCTGTATCCTCAAGCGTGTAGTAACAACACCGTCCCCTCCCCCAAAATGCCATACTTCCAGCTGTATTAATTAATATAGTTAACTAACTAGTTTTGGAACATACTTAAAATAGTTAATTTACAGTAGCCTTTAGTAACAAGTAAGCAACAACTAGTAAGTGACAAAAACGTTCCTAACTATCCGCTAATTCCAGCTGCCAATTTCAGGCTCATCAAATGAGTTATGCTATGGAGATAAATTATCCATATATTCGTTACTATGAATAATTTAATTTTAGGTTTTTAAAAAAAATAGTAATACAATTTATTACAAACGCAAACTAAAAGAAATGTTAATATATTTCTTACAAAAGAAGACAATTTAAAAATCGTTGGATAATTTTATTAAGATTACTTAAATTTTATAATTGAATAATGTATTTCATAGGAGAAAGAAAGTTTTGTCAAATTTGTGCTTTATTTATTGAAGAAAAGTAATTATATTTTTTTTATAAAAAGTGTCTCCGTTAGGTAAAGATATCTCCTAAATGTTTGAAAATATCTGTACGAATTTTTTCGGATTTTAGAAATACTTTTATCATTATTTTTAAGTTAAAACAGGTGAATCTTTGTAATTTGAGCCCGACACCCCGTTAATCCCGAAATTTATTATTCTAAAGCATACATTATCAAAAACTAGAAACGGAAACTAAGATTTTTGTTTCAGATTTTTTGGAGTTTCTAAAGAATAAACGAAATTCCGTTGTTAATTTGTACTTTAGTAAGCAGTGCATATTATGCAATATTTAAAATGAATAATAAGAAGAAAAAATACCTGCATGATGACAATGTACCTTTAACGAAACATGCTATTAATAAAATAAGGAAATTGCAAAGAGAACAGGTAATTGTTTATAAATCAACACATCTAACTATCTACTATTATAACTGTAGTTTAAAAGGAATTATATTTTCTCATAGTATTTTTTCCTTATATAAAAAGTAATGGACGGATGTTGTGAAGCCAAGTAAAACGTTAATATGATTGGCTTAGTGTGCATGCGTCTAAAATATTGCAGGTTAGATTTGACAGCACGAGAAACGCCATGTTTAAATTGATTTGGCAATCAGCGTAATAAATCATGAATAAATATATTATTAAAAATTGTTTTAAGCAAACAAGACAGTAATATTTAAAATAACGATTTTTTAAAATTTATAAGTGTTTTAATATTTTATAATTAGATCAAATTCATTATATCGTTCAAAAAAGTAAGAGCGCGCGGAGTGCGCATTGTTAGCTCTAGTTTAAACATATATTGCATTATAGCAGAAGCTAATTAACAAACTGTTTTTTTATTTATATGATAATGCAGCTCCGATAAACTTCTTCTGTTTATTTATAAAATATTTTGCAAAAGTTTTCTTAAAAGTAGTAGAAAAAATGTTGTTATGTCAGGTATAAAATATTTTTTAATATTATAGAATTATTTTCTTGACAGACCAATAACCTCTACGGGATTGAATTTTGAAGTTCATGTTCAAATTGATACCAAGCAATCAACTCTAGTAAAAAATTTGAACCACATTCCCTGTGTTAAGAGTGCTCTTTCGAGTAGTGACGGTTAAAATTGACAAAAATTTCTAACCTCAAAAAAATCCAACTAAAAAAATATGATTTTTCGATTTGATTTTTTTTCTGAACGATTTATTGTACTTTGTAAATTTTTTTTATCGGTCTATAACTGGTCTTGCTACCGTCCACAATGTTTAAAACTTTATACGGTTCAATTTTAAATAATTTTTTATCTGAGCAATATAGCGATATATTTAATATTTTTTTAAACTTAACGAATTTTTTTCTTGAAAACTATAGACTTTAACGAAAAATTCTTAAGAATAAAAAAGTCTTACTATTTTCTTCAAATTCTTTTTTTTTCAAATTCTTAAGTTTTAAAAATTTTTTTTTAAGTTTACGAAAATTAACACTTTGTAAATTTTTCAAAATCTAAAACTTTAAAAAAAATCGTAAATAATTTGATTATCTTAACTAAAAAAGATCATTTTTAGTTGTGAAACGTGAGGTAGGGCGTTATATTCTGCAAAATCGAAATAGGTCGTTTTATCTTGCCTAAATGAGATAGGTGCATAGGAGCGGTCAACTTACGAATAATAATTCTTTACTCGTGTCTTTTCCTTGAATCTTTCTAAAATCTGATTAATATTGTATTGTTGTAAAAAATGTAATAATTGTAATAATAATAATAATAATAATAATGATAATAATAATAATGATAATGCTTTCTGATATTTTCGTTTTACCAGAGACGCGATATTTCATCGATAGGTTATATAAAAGTCGGTTGAATGTAGCACTTGCAAATCAAATGTTAATTTATCAAACCCATCTGATCCTTCATTCTTTGCCATTTTGGACCCGTCTAATGCAATTCGTGAGTACGTTCAGTTAAATGAAGATTTTTATGGTGACGTTATTAAACATCGTGTCCACGAGAAGAATACTATCAGAGATATTTATGGTGCGAAATTGTACAGACAATCAATTACAGAACTGCCGGATTCTGAGAAGCATGCTTACGTATCGGTCACTTTTAGTACAGATGGAGCTCCTGTTTTTAAATCATCAAATTACTCTATTTGACCTATTTATTTATCCATTAATGAAATACCTGCGCAAAATCGATTGGATAGTGTTATAGTAGTTGGCTTATGGTATGGCAAACAGAAACCTGAAATGAATATTTTTTTAAAAGTTTTTGTTGAATTTATGAATTTATTATCAGATAAAGGCATCAAATGTACAATAAAAGAAAAAACGCGGCATATCAAAGTATACGCTATATTGGCCTGCGTGGATTCTGTTGCGCGTGCTCCAATGAATGGTACTAGTCAATTTAATGGATACTACGGCTGTGATTGGTGCATGCATCCTGGGGAATATTTTGCAGGTAGTATGAGATATCCGTATCTTCAAAATTTAAGAAGTAGAAATGAAGCTCCCTGCTGGAAATGTGAACTAAAAATTAGGAATTAAAAGTAGTCAGTTAATAGGTTAAATGAAACGCTTTTTCCTACTGCGTTCGTCCATTTAATATATTGCCGTAACCTCCAAATATTTTCATTTCACTTTCTGGCCATACATGTACTTAAAACTCCAAATTTTTAATCAAATTGGATCGTTTACTCGAATACTAATACTAATTTACTCTTAATTCTGCATTTAAACCGGTCATTTTAAAGTATCATTCAGATTTACAATATTTCCAATTTATTTTCCAAATCTATTTAAAGTGTCATTTAAATAGTTAGGAAATAGGTATAGTTTCGGTGTCCATTTTATCAAATAATCCGATCTTTTATGGGTTGAAACAAGGACTTAAATGAACATATCGTAATCATTAGCTGTTTTGAATCTAAGAAATGGGCGAATTAAAGAGAAAAAAGCGTTTCATTTAACAGTGGTAACAACCTAGCAGAAGTAGCTATAAAATACATTAATTTTGTTAATAACCTATTATTTGCCGATTTTTAATTTTCTGATTTCTAGCAGGGCTGATATGATTACATTTGCGGAGGAAGCTCTTCGTTTACAGAAAGCCACTTTTAGAGTTAAAACTGCTTCACCTTTACTACAGTTGAATAAATTTAATATTATTGATGGTTTCACACCTGAATACATGCATTGTTGCTTGTCAAGTGTGATAAAACATTTTACCGAACTCATATTAAGGGATATGAGTATAAAGTAGATTATAAAACAATTAATAATATAATAACTAGTTTTAAAGTTCCACAAAAAATAAGTCGTTTACCCAGACCATTAACAGATATGTTTTATTACAAAGCCCTTGAGTGGGAAAATTGGGCACTTTATTACAGTATACCACTTTTAAGCGAAGTATTAAAAAATAAACATTTATTGCGACATTGGGCTGTGCTAACGGAATCTTTACATATAGGTCTGCAAACATGTATTACCTATTCAGAATTAAATCGGATGGAAGAAATGTTAAATAAATTTGTACAGGATGCAGAAGATTTGTATGATTTAAGTGTAATGGCATATAACACTCATCAATTACTGCACATATCTAAAAATATATTCAATTGGGAGCCACTGTGGGCTCAATCTGCATTTTCGTTTGAATCTGCAAATCATGAATTGCTTCATGCCATAAAATCTGCAAAGGGTGTAATTCAACAAATAGTAAGGTACATTAATTTACAAAGATCTGCTCAAATATTACAAACAATTATATACCCAACTGCTCCTCCAATTCTACAACACTTTTGTAATCCAATGCTGACAAAAAAAATTTCAAAACTCTAAATATTACTTATTTTGGTAAAAGTTATCCTGTAGATATTTCATATTGTGAACAATTTAATATTTCAAAAGCCACAAGAATGTACAAGAAAATAGTGTACCATAATTGCTTATATTCATCTTCTATGTTAATGCTCGTTCATGTAATAGTTATGCGCAACTTATTGATGGACTATTTATCAAAATCGAATACTTTCTAGTAGATGAGTCAAATAATGAAAATACAAGTTGCCAAATTATTCAAGTGATTTCTAATAAATATTCTAAATCTGTAAAAGAAACTGTAAATATTTCAAATAATATAATTTTAGTTAAAACTAGTGAAATTATGCGAGTTTGTATTTTTTTAGAAACACCAACAAAACAATTTGTAATACCGGTGCCAAATTTATTGTCATATTAAATAAATGTAAAAAGCAAAAATATAATTCAAACAATTTATACGTTTTCTATAATAAATTATTTTTAAATAAGTAAAAATCAGAGACATAATTGTCTTTATTACCACAGAAGTAATATTTTTAATAAATACTACAATCCCATTCAAAGTATTAATTACTGAACTATAATCTATTGCTAAACTCTAATCTATTACTAAACTACACAACTTGTTATTTAAATAACTTTACAATTTATAGCTTGATTAGACACGTGGCTAAGCACGTGATTAAACACGTGTCTTAGCACGTGATTAAACACGTGCCTAAGCATGTATAACTAAACACGTTGTTAATCACGCAAAAATTTTGACTGGTATATTTGTTCAATTAATCACACAATTATTCACGTGATTAAACACGTGGCTATTTTCAGTAGGGAAAAGCTTCATCACACACTCTTAACCGCTAAGAGTAAAAACTGAACCTTAAATGAGTAATTTGTTGACATTACTACTCTTTTAAGTAACATTAAAAATCCCAAAACTACACCTTTTAAACGACTAAACAACTAAAATTACTCTTTAAACAGTGCAAAATATAAAAATCACATTTTAGAATAGGGTAAAAAGTAAAAAATGTCCTTTAAAGAAAGAAGTAAGTGGAACTATTGCTCTATTGAAAAGTATAAACTAAAAATCACCAAGTATTTCTATTAAATTTATATAATACTTTGTAATAAATACATGCACGGGCGATTTAGAGTCAAAATTTAAAACCAAGTATTTCTGTTGAAAAACACAACATTTTTTCAGAAAAGTATATACCCTACATAATTTACTTACTTTTTTTTTTATTTTAACTAATCTTATGTAATACATAAGATCCAATCGTTAAATATCAAAAACACCTTCTACGAAGGTGTACAAATTCACAAGTATGGTGTCAAAGTATTATTTATTTGTTTTATTTAAATGTAAAAAACGTATTCAATAACTATAAGTATATACAGCATAATTAATACCTTATCAACATTTGTTAAAATTATTTAAGTAAGTGAAGGTATAATTATTAATTAAACATCCCTTTCACTTAACATTGGAAAGAGAATAATCTTGTATTTATTTTAGTTCATATAATTATTATTTATATTAAATATACTATGCATTTGTCAAATTATCGAACAAATATGTATTGGCTTTATATAGAAAGTTAAAAAAAAGGTTATTCAGTAACATTAATAAGGATGGTGAATGACACAGGGTCCGCTTAAATAACAATATGCTTTTCATCAATCATTCAGGTCACTCGACATTTGAGTAAAAATCACTGATATGTGTAAATGTTAGAAAATTTTATTAAATGACATTCAAACTTGTCAAAGAAATGACATAATTGGTTACATTTAAGTGTTAAAATACGTATACAATAATATTTGAATTTTAATTAAAGTCACTGATTCATGTAAATATTACAAAATTAAAAGACTTTTAAACTTGTGAAAGAAATGACTTAATATTATTTCCAAATACTGTTAAAACGGAGTTAAATTTTCATTCTGTTTCATTTTTTCTTTTACTAATTTTTCAGTCTTTTCTATAACTCCTATACCCCATGTAAATTCTAATTCAACTTCCTTATTCTTTTTCTCTTCTTCTGCTTGTTCAAAAGATTTTATCAAGGATTTGTATTTGTCTATTGGGTTTTCACTAGTATCTGAATGGACTTCTCAGTTACTCGGGTAATATAATATTGTACCATTTAATTTCCAATCACTGGAGTTATAGTGAATTTCACCACGTTCAAACAATCATTAATCTATATCCACTATACTGGAGTCACAATTATAATAAATAACCTCTTATCTTTCAAATTATAATGTATGTAACGTATAATATAAAATAAATAAAAATAATATACAATATATATATATACGAAACATATCAAAAGTAACAACAACTCCCTCTCGCGGAATTTTTCAGAGTCTGACCCGAGTTTTTACCTCTGTCCGGGCCTTCTCCTGGGCTGGAAAGTATATATAGTGATACATATGTATATGGAAGAGGAAAAAAGGGAAATCGCAAAATTGTTGAAAGGAATTCAGCAAGCAATTTCTTTGACTTGCTTTTTCTGCAATATGCGTTTATGAATATTCGCAGAATTTGATATAAATTAAAGAAAATAACTAAGGAATGAGAGATTAATTGATAAACATCAAAAATTAAATTCATATATAAAAATATACGTTATGAAAAAATCCGAGAGTTAAAGTAGCTGTATATAAGGGCTTGCGCGCCTGCATACTTGCGTCAGGCGCTGGCGCGCCTTATGATAAAACAATTTTTTATAATATTAGCATTCGCATATCAATGTTTTATGTATCTTTGGTATTTAGCTTTGTATGTATCTTATTGTATCTTCAAAAAAAGTCCAACCTTAATTAACATTGTATATATTTAATTGAAAGATAAGTATAAGCATAGATTTTTATACCATCTGAAATTGAAAAAGATGTCTTTCTATTTGCATTTTTCATGGATAATAAACTAAAAGCATAAACTTTATGTAATACATTTGTTATCTTCTAGAAATTTTTTTTTAATTTATTGCGTCTTTACATATTTTTCAATAATAATTATATTCAAATGTATTTCTATTAGAGAATTGGCTTGGAAAGAATATTGGCCTTTCTTAAAAGATTTTGCTGGTATGAGGTGTGTTGAAGGTTTGGAGAAATTGGAGGAATATCTATAAAAAAACAATTTCAAGACAAATCAAAGCCAATTTTATCTTTAGAAGAAAGTTTTATAAATCTTTTCCAAATGGTACAGTTTAGTTTAACGTCAAATTTGATATTTAAATTTTTTTTAATATTTCATATTAACAATTGAACATATTTTTTAGAACAATTCAAAAAAGGAAATAGATTTAGATGCTTTCTGCGACAGATTTCAACCTTTTGTGATAGAATTTCAGTCAGGCTCTGCTCAAGAAGCTGAATGGAATATTACCACCAAAAGAATGGGAAGAAAATGGACAAATTTGGAAACAACAAGTATTGTAAAATTTGTTACTTAAAAATAAATACACCAGCTATTAGGTTGGATGTGGTTAACTTACAAAAACAGTTGGATATGAAATTAACTCAGCGACAAGCTAGAGAAACTGGTATTTGTCCTGTTCGAAGAGAACTTTACACTCAGTGTTTTGGTAAGATTTAATTTTATCGCTAAAACTAAAGTAAAATCAAATTTAATTGAAATTATTCATTTAATTTAGAGACGAAATCATAAGACAAGTTACAATTAATTGTGCAGAGCGAGGACTTCTCTTGCTTAGAGTAAGGGATGAAATTCAAATGACAATAGCTACTTACCAAACTCTATATCAAAGTAATATAGCCTCTGGAATGCGTAAAGCTTTACAGGTAACAAGGATATAATGCATATTTAAATTACAATTCAATTATTTTAAGTCTATTTATTATTTATATTCTATTCATACCATACTTACATATAAAAATATATTATTATTTTATAGGCTGAACAAGGTAAAGAAGACCTACTAGCAGCTGCCGATGAGCTTCGATTACAAAAATGTGAACTTAAGAGTCTTATAGCAGAGCTAACACAAAAATTTGATCAAGCTGAACGAAGAGCTACAGAATTAAGAGAAGCAGAATAGAAAAAGCATATGAAGAAAATTCAATTAAAAAAAAAAACAAATCAACAGTTAAAGGTAATGGTTAAATATATGTTATCGTTTATGATTATTTATAAATATAACATATTATTTCTTTCAGATATAGCAGTCAGGCAAAACTTGAAATTTTGAAATATGTTAACAATATTGCTTATAACTTATTTTAAAATCTTGCCAATTAATAAGTACAAAATTGGTAATTTTATAAACTCATCAGATCATATAACTGTTTACCAATCAAAAATAATAATAAATTAAATAACAGATAAAACAAAGATAGCAAATTAAATGCAAAATTGAAAAATACAACATGTATGCCAAGCCGTATTATAAGGCAAAATGTGATGTAAAAGTGAAATGTTGAAAAGAAATGCTCATAAGCTATTATATAAATTCTATTTTCGTACTGTTTTATACCAATTACCTATAAATATATTTCTGAAGAATTAGAACAAAGTTTTAAAATATAAGGAAAACTATAAATTCGATTTAATTTATTCTATGTTCTAATAATATAGAAATTTTATTAATGTATAAACTGTAACTGTGGATTATTAAAAAAAAATATTTGATTGTAAACACAATAATAAAATATATAAATTCATTATTTCTCAAATACATACAGTGTATAATTTTATTAACTTAATTGTATAATTTCTCCCTAAGTACAATTTTCCAAAAAAATGAAATATTAAGCTAACTGAGATAATATTATACATTTATGAAGAAGAAATTAAAACTTTTGTTTCATCGTTATTTAAAAAAATCTTCTCTTGTAAAACTTCAACAAAAAACAAACCCTTATAAAATCTCCAAATTGTCATTTGTCAGAAATTGTTTTAAGTATATTGGATTTTTTGCTTAATCATCAAAAAATTAACAATTATTATACATGTACTCTAATTTTTGTAGTAGACTCATGGTGATATTTGATATTAACAATATAGACAATGGACCATTCATTCTTTTTTTATAGGTGTCTATTAAACCAAATAGAAGACATTTATTTTTAGATGAACAGTGGTTTGGAAGCTTTTATTATGAAATAGAAATAATAAATAATACTCTCATTTTTTACAAACTATGTTTTAATTGAAAAAATGATGAAATACATACATTTTACATTAAAAAAAATTACAAGAAATTTATTACATACTTTATTTGAAAAAAATAGTTATAGTAAAAATTATAAATTTGTTGTCTAATAATTATCGTTATTTGTGTCCCTAGAAAGTACTTTATAAAACACCTTCGACGAAGGTGTCAAACTTCGCCAATATGGTTTCCAACCACACTTTCAAAAGCGATGACTGATAAAAAAATTTTTAATTCTTACTCCCATATTTTTCTACTTATTTTTGTTTTTATAATTACACATTTTATATATTTTGCTTAAACTTCATAAGTAGTTTCTGCTATTGAAAGTACTGAAATCGAAGCGGAATAATCAACAAGTATTTTTTACCATGCCATAAATTTGTTTTTTTAAACACTTATACATTATTGCTTACAATTTCATACAAATTTCTGCAATTGAAAGAACTGAAATCAAAGTAGAATCAACAAGTATTTATTTTTAAAAATACAAATATCTTTTAAATTGAAAACAAACTTTTTTTCAAAAAAGTATCTTACAAATTTACATTTCAATTCTAGTCCTGTCATGTCCTACAAGCAATAGATAAATAATTTTTTAATAATTTTATTAATTTCTGCAAAACTGATAAAAAATAAATTTCTCACTTTTTTATTCTCTTTAAATACACAATGTATATCCTTCCCGTGTCTTGCAGCAATAGATAAATAATTTTATATAACAATAATAATAATAATAATATTCATTTGTGCAAAATTAATTTCTGCAAAAGTAATAAAAAAGTAATTTCTCTCTTTTTTATTCTCTTTAAATAAAATAATACTTGCACCACCGTTGGTTAAGTGTTTCAGAAGTTTTTTATGATTTACTAATATCCTCTTGTATACTGAGGCCTTGCGATGGCTCGGTCGGTAGGGCATCGGGCTCGTAATCTGGAGGTTCAAGGTTCGATTCCCGCGGCCCCGGCCGATTGATATACAACCACCACTGGCGAATGCATTTTCACCAAGTGCTTTCTTCGCCAAGAAATCGTATGACCTTCGTCGCTGATTAGTACCGAATTGGGAGCACAAAAAGAACGACGTTAAAATATAAAAAAAAAATTCTCTTGTATACTGAAAATTGTTTTAAAATAGTAAAAAAGTTGAAATAAAGCAATCCAATTTTTAAAACGTATAATATTTCTAATTTGGAATTGAACCTATCTATTCTTTTTCTAATCATAAATAGTTGTCAAGTGCTGGTACTTTGTTTAACTGCAGAAGTCAAATAAAAATTAATCGCTGTTGCGATATATACAGGTCTCATGGGTTAACATTAAGTCTTATACTTAATCTTACCTTAAAATATTTATAAGCCCTTGATATAAACATGCATAAGCAGTGTGTTATGCAGTTCGAATTAGACTTACTATACAAGAGTAAGATGGCAATTCAACGAGTGGTGCAAGTATTATTTAATTTAAAGAGAATAAAAAAGAGAGAAATTACTTTTTTATTAGTTTTGCAGAAATTAATTTTGCACAAATGAATATTATTATTATTATTATTATATAAAATTGTTTATCTATTGCTGCAAGACACGGGAAGGATATACATGGTGTATTTAAAGAGAATAAAAAAGTGAGAAATTTATTTTTTATCAGTTTTGAAGAAATTAATAAAATTATTAAAAAATTATTTATCTATTGCTTGTAGGACATGACAGGACTAGAATTGAAATGTAAATATACTTTTTTGAAAAAATGTTTGTTTTCAATTTAAAAGATATTTGTATTTTTAAAAATAATTACTTGTTGATTCTACTTTGATTTCAGTACTTTCTATTGCAGAAACTTTTTATGGAGTTTCAGAAACAATATATAAACGTTTAATTAAACACAATTTATGGTATGGTAAAAAATACTTGTTGATTATTCCGCTTTGATTTCAGTATTTTCAATAGCAGAAACTTCTTATGAAGTTTAAACAAAATATATAAAATGTCTAATTATTTTTTTTTTTTTTTTTTTTTTTTATGTTATTTAACGTCGCTCTATTTATGCTGCCAGGGCTAATCAGCGACGGAGGTGAACGGTGTGTCTGTAAACAAAGCACATGTAGTTGAAACAGTGGTGCTTGTGTCCAACAGAAGATATCATCGGTCACTGTAATTAGTCTAATAATTACAGTTTCCTGTCCTCCCGATGGAACCACCGCGATCCTCTTTACATCTTCGCGTCCCTAACGTTCCCTATAGTTCAGATGCCCGTGCCTCTTATGCACTGAAAAATGCACGAAACGCACGTGCACCTGAACTGGCGTCACATTATAGTGACACGCCGAGCCACTGAGTCGCGGTGTTCGAAAAATGCACATGAAAAAAATTTTCAGAGGTACACGTCTGGGATCGAACCCACGACCCTCGGTGTGAGAGTCGGGAGCTCTACCCATGAGCCACCGCGGCTCCTAATGTCTAATTATAAAAACAAAAAATGTATATTGACAATACATATTTTTAATTTTTTGAACTTTAAAAATTAAATTTTAGGTTATTTTTATAAGTATTTTTTATACTTTTTTTATAGTTATAAAAACAAATGCCAAATTTAATAGTATATTTTGTGTCTAGTTTTTGGCTATTTAATATAATATAATTATTTTATACCAATAAAGTAGGTATTTAATCGGCATTTTCGAGTCATGGACATTTCTCCCAAACGACAAAACTACCCCAATGAGAAGCCTAGAATTTTAGAAATTCCCACCAATCGGAGGAAAGCTTTCATTTAAAAATTAAACAACAGAAAGTGTAAATATGTCGATAATTTAGATCTTAATTTTTCTCTTACGATATTGCTTCTCGACTGTGCGTTTATTGGATGGCATTGTATGTCCATTCATAAATAACAAAATTCTGTCTATTTAGATTTCTTCAATAGGTAAGTTATTTGATTCGAGAACAAATGACACAAAACCTAACCTAATATTACTATAATAAAAAACAAAACTCATAGATTTGAATATTTCAAAATAAGTGTAGTAAAATTTAATAACGACTGATGCAAAAAATATATCAATTATTTTATTTAAATTTAATATTTAAAATGTTAAATGTAGCAAATTTTTTTTGTGATACGTAAATTTTACTGTAATGTATAGCATTGGACTAAAGTTTTGCATAAAACAAGTTTGTACAATACTTAATGGTACACTATAATAGAGTTATTCTAACTTGCGTAACCGAAGTTATAAAAAATTGTTCACATTAATTGAAAGATAAACATATAAATCTCTTATTATGCATATGTATAGACAAAAAAATTTCATGTATAAACAATGTGGAAGAATGAATCCATCAAAACGATGTAGCTCCCCTCGCTCTTTGCACTTCCAATTCTATTCTTAAATTTTGTTTTAACTTTTATTTATATTTTAAACACTTACGTGTAACGATCGTGCCTAACAAAATTTTGTATTAATTTAATTTTAAATTAATTCAACAATTGTTATGATAATTTTCAATTTATTTATGAATTAAACAATAATTAAGATATTTAATTTTTCGGATTTATCACTAAAAATAAAAAATAATGTAGTTACTACTAATTGATTTAAAAAAAACCCTGGTTCGCGTAGATTGATACATTTCTGTTGAAATCATCATCTTTTATAAATTACAAATATAGTAACTGATAATTTATTCATTTTATTTTTATTAACATTTACGTAGGAAATCATGTGTTTTTGCAACATTAACAATCCATAATCATTATTTTAATTTAGATAATAGTAAATAAAGCTGAATAGAAGCGCAGATATTATAATTTTAAATATTAAAAATAGAGCTTACATAATATATGCGTATAAACGTTGTACAAAACGATAACTGTATAAAAACGTCTATAACAAATAACAACTTAAATAGTTTAAATCAAATAAATATTAAAGTACGTTTAAATGTGTCACGCATGTGCTATGAATAAATTCTCGGACGAGTCGATAAGCTTAGCAACGACTGGTATCCGATACGTAATATTCTAGCTGGGGTGGTTTGTCGTTCTCACGATCGCTAGTGCAAGCTCATACAGTCGCACTTTATCGTAAGATGATGTGCACCGAATCGTTGTCCAGTGACTACTGGTTGCATTTTTAAAGTTTACAAGAGTTCATCCATTCAATAAATATTAAACATTTATGTATCCCAACAGAACAAAACTTTGACAAGTTATCAAACGCATTACAGTTATACAATTTTACTATTATTCCATCAGTGGAAATTATATACGTACATAAATAACAATATGTAAAAATTTAACTAAAAATTACATTGCACAAATGTAGTATATAAATTTAGTTGTACAAATTATACAGCAGTTTTTATATAGGGTATAATTACTGCGGAAGCATCAATCTTTTTGAATTTATATTAGAACAATAACAAATATTTTTAGCACTATACAAAAAATTTATAAACATTTGTAAAGCTATTTTATTATTTTATTTTTACAACAAAAGAAACCCTAGTAGAAATTGAGCATTTTAAGGTTATACAAAATTTGAAATTTGATCATATTAGGATCATATTTTGAGTATTTTTTGCTAATTCGTCATTTTCTGGCTTAAAAACCGTTTCAATTATGCTCAAAATTCTACTAGGGAAAATACGTATAAGATAAATAATGATTTATTTTGAGTTATAGTTTGCAAAATTCTGGAATACCAAGCCGTTTAAAATATAGTTCAATTATAGTTATTTTTAAAATATTATTATGTTTATAATTATAGGTAAGCAATAATATAAAGTTTATATGCAGTAATAAAAATAAAGATTTGACAATTTCATATAGTATTAACATTGATTAATTACAATTTTTATAATATTTTTTAATGCAGCCTTTGACTCCATATTCTCAGCCGAATTTGAATTACTGAGCGAAAATGCGATATTTACATATTAATCAATATACCCTTAATCTATTTATTGATCGAAAATGTACAGTTTAATACTACTAATAAATAGAAGAAAATCGAAAACCAAAAACTATTAAAATATTGTAAAAGAAAACGTATGAAATACTCCAGTGAACAATTAAAGTTGGCTAGTGAAGAAATCTAAAAGAATGAACAATTAATTGTATCATCTATAAGAAAATTCAATATCCTACAGAGTCTATAATATCCCTAGTAGAAATCAAAGCATTTATGAAACGTTTTTTGACCGATAGCTGCAGGTGATACGATAAAAAATGTCAAAAATAGTTTCAAATGTCAAAATAGTAATTAAAGCTTTTAAAGTAAGAAGAAGAGACTTAAACTCCGAGTTAAGAGAAAGAATTAAACTCCGCCGTAATAAAATTTTATTATTATCTTATATATATCAAAAAAAGCTTTGTATGATTCTAAAATAATTTTATATTTAGATATTAATTATAAATTATAGATTAATGTAGAAAAATTGTTATTTATTAATTTTGCAGTTATTTTGAATTTTTAAAATTGATCATTACGAAAAATCCGCAGAATTAGGTCCTTTAAATCAACATCAAAAAATTATAAGTTTACCTTCATTTTGAAGTGTGAAATCATATTTACTTTTCGATTTAATTAAAATAATTTCAGTACTATAAATCACTCCACTAGACTGAAAACAACCGTTTTAATGTAAAAAGAATCGATTCTTTAAAAATGACAACATGATTCTAAAATTTACATTATTTAAATTGTCAATACAATACTTCAATGACATCCTATGAAAAATAAATTTTTTTTATATATTTTGTGAATATTTACATTGTGTAATTAATTACTCGTTTAATCTAATATACTAATAAATTTATATAATATTATCTGATATAAATAATTTTAAATTATAATTAGAAATATTTATATTATACTATTTCCTAATTGGAATAGGAGAGAGAAAGAGAAAACTTGTCAGAAAATAAAATTTGGTAACTTCTTCCGCGTACTACCGAATAGTTAATTTTAGAGCAACCAAGACTTACATAGACCGATTGCTTATCCCAGGAGAAAAGCCAGCCTCTCAAGTTACCGTTTGGTGTTACGTAATTAAGTCGATCGGATAGAATAAAGTATATGCTAACATAAATTTTAGGACGATTTCTTCTACAAATATATAGTTAAAAAATCAAGATAAATACAGCTAAAAATTTAATTCTCCAGATTTATATGAATGTATGTTCATATTTTTTGATTAAAAACTTTTCTACGCAGAAAATGTTAATAATTTAACTTAGATGTATCAACATATATCAATTTTTCATACAGATCATAAAAAATAGAAAAATCATAAAAAATTATAAAAAAATGAAAAAAAAATATTTTAATTTTTATATTTACATAATAAAATGTTGTTATTTAAATAAATAAATGTGTAAATGTGTTCTATTTGTACCAAGCTTGATGCACCATCACACACACACTCACACACTCACACACTCACACACACACACACACACACACACTCACACACACGCGCGCGCGCGCGCGCGTATACACATCCACACTCACAAGTTCTCAAATATCTCTCATCGGTAAATATAAAATGTTACATTCTTCAATTTAGTAGTTAACTAGATGGTTGCCAAAGCAACTTAATTGCTATATCATTTTTGTACCCGAAGTCTATCAGACAATTAAACATACGCCAAACCATATACTACACTTACGATTAACAATTTTATTAACATTCGCGTAAATATTATTTAAACTATCACTATTATTTTTCTTTATAGGCATATTTCCCTTTGAAAGCGCAAATTTTAAAGGATATAAAATATAATTCAAGTCAATGATTAAAAAAATACTAAAACATTATTTCACGTCACTTTAATACAATTTAATTTTCTCACATCATAATAAGAATACGTATGATTAAGTATAAGCTTTATTTAACCATATATGGTTTTATATAACCATGTATTTATATAACCATATAAATTATTTAGACGTGGATAACTTACCATACTTACAGTTGACTCTTTTACTTTAAAACAATACTACAAAATAGTAACACTCGAGATGGTTACGAAGAACCAACTGGTGAAATCACCGAGTTGAACTTGTCTAAGTAACTTTCGGTGCGCAGTCTCACCCTGGGTAAATGTCCAATCCCAGTCCACGATACAAATGAGTTCGAGAGGGAGAAAATCATTGGTCCTAATCATATTTAGTGTGAGCTGTCCCGAAAATAGCACGCGAGTTTTACTTGCGAGCAACATTTTAAATTGATCCGTTGTTACTTATTACAAGCTTACAAGATGATTATAAGATTTTTTTACACAATTTATCTGACTGATAAGTAATACATTTAACCAAAATTATATTCAACTACATATGCATTATTAAATATACAATTACTGTTCGTCGTTCAAAATTAGCATTTATTTAAAAAATGACTTTTTTATTAAATCCTATTCTTACGCTGGCTTGCCATTCCTAAAAACTATATTGATCAGTGGGTGTGCTTTTTATACTAAACTCGTTCGAAAAACAGTATTTCTATAACATGATTGCTTTAAAAACAGTGCTATTATGTATATAAAAAGTATTTGAAAAGGGTCACTTTGAATGATTCAATTTATTAAATAATATTAAGGTTAAAAATTAAGAATTTTTTGATAATTAAATTTATCAAAAAATATTTAACAACACTCAAGTATAAAAGTGTAAAAGTTTTAAGAAATATTTTAGAACAGTACTGAAATATTTCTCTTTTCGACATTTTTCATTTTTACAACCAAAGGTTTTTAAAAGATCATAGAAACAAGTTAGTAAATATTTTCAAAAACGTTTTTAGAATTAAGAAATAAAATTTAAGCTGATATATTTTTTTTTATTAAGCTTTTCAACCTCTAACGAGGTTATTTAGCTGTAAGCTGATATTTATTTGTGTTATATTAAATCATTGATTATTAGAATATTGTTTATAATCTTTATGACTTGTAGGAAATAATTTTGAAAACATTATAAAAAAGTGTTTTAAATAAGTTGCACAAAATTTCAAGGAATTAATAACTTTTTGTCAAAATGTTTCCTTAAAGGTTATTTTACAATCAAAATAGAATTTTTCGTTTAGAATTTCTGGCGAACCAAGAACATTTTCTGGAAATGATAATAAAAGATTATGGAAACAATTTAAGAGACATGTTCCTAGTTATACATGAACATAAAATATCTAGTAAATATTATTATGCTGTTCAGTAATTGAGAGAAAATTTAACAAATTATAAAAAGTACTGTGTTAACAAATTCACTATATATTTATTAATATTTATAATAGAAAAATTGTAGGTGATACCGTAATAATATAAATCCCGTAAAAATTACTATATAGGAAATAATATAAAATTTATTTATCTAATCACTACTCTTAGCAACTAAATAACTATATAATCTACTCTCAAAAATATTTAAACTAGTACTTAAGTGCGATTCTAGAGGAAGCGAGTCTCAGAAATGTACGGCTTGAATCGTGAAGGAGTTTTGATACGTGCTCGTAATAGCTTGAGTTTGCTAAAAACAGGAATATTTTATACAAAGCTGAACGATGCACTTCGCTGTTAGACCGTGGCAATATAGCTAATATATAATCAGGCTTTTTGTGGTAAGAATACCTGATAAGTTGAGAATCAAGAAAATACATGCACCTAGTATTTACATATAACTAATGTAATTTTTTGGTAATATGGCTGAAGTGTAGTGTCCTTTATTAAATCTAAAAATATATCGCATACAAATATTAAATAATCGCTGAAGTTTTAAATTAAAATATTCAGGTAAATCGTTATATACTACATAAACATAATCGAAATGGGGAAGAGTTATTGATGTAACCAACTTTTTCCTGATTGCAAAAGAGAAGAAGTTACCTCTGTTAAGATTGTGTATGACTCTATATAGATTCGAAATACAATACCCGCTACACGAGAGTTCCACTGTACATTTTCTTACTAATTGAACTTACTAATTACATTTCTTGACTATCAATGATAATTGAACGTAATGATTCTCTGTGTCCCACAATAACTTGAGAACGGAAAATATTTTGAGAAGTTCTAGATGGTTTGCAATCACTTTTAACAACATAGTTTCGGTACTACAAGAGCTGCGGAACTCAGATTTAAAAGGCGATGGCCTTAGGAAGGCAAAACGATCGATGGAGCAGCCTCAATCTGTTGAGGAGCAAATGGTAAAAATTCGAATAGTAGGCAATTATGTAGGGTAGATCACAAACTAGGAATGTCTCGCATTTGCATAATGTAATACAATTAGGATGAAGTCTGTTGACTGAGGAGTAATGTTGAATAAGTCTTTTAACAGAAAAAAATTTTAAAGGAGCGAATTATGCATATCTCTAACAATTTGCAGTCTGTTCAAAAGTCACCAACAATGTGATTGATCAGAAGTTTCAGATAAAGATTTTTCATTGAAGAAGTCACGAGCAGATTTAAAATCACATTTCAATCTTTACGCAAAAACATATACTGAGCTAAAATAGTTGAACCACGATGATGTTTAGCTGTTTTATATAGGCGATTATAGATTTTGTACCGATACTTAAGTTCAGGTGTTAACCATGGATTTGGATGCTGAAGGACACCCAAGTGAAAATAATTTATAAAATTTTTATAAAATTGTATAAAATACATTTTATATAGTTTTTATAAAAAATTGGTCATATAAAATTGTATAAAAAAACATTTTATAAAATTTTTATAAAAAATATATAAGGACTATTTAAAAACTAAATTAAACGTTTTAAATGAGCTGCACCATCCTGCAGTAACGGATAAAAACATTTAGATGACACGACCGAGAGGTTATGGACACCAAAAAAATTAGTATTTTAGCGCGACGAAGAATTACTGCTGCCACCGACGATATTGATAAAAAAGTCCACAGTTTTTCCTTCGGTTTGGTGAAAGTTTTGCTTTTTTCACGCCTTTTTGCTTTTTTCAAAATTGTTGCATCCGGCGAACTCTTTAACATCGACTTGGACGTCGTGAAGGTTATACGTGCTCGTAATAGCTTGAGTTTGCTAAAAACAGGAATATTTTATACAAAGCTGAACGATGCACTTCGCTGTTAGACCGTGGCAATATAGCTAATATATAATCAGGCTTTTTGTGGTAAGAATACCTGATAAGTTGAGAATCAAGAAAATACATGCACCTAGTATTTACATATAACTAATGTAATTTTTTGGTAATATGGCTGAAGTGTAGTGTCCTTTATTAAATCTAAAAATATATCGCATACAAATATTAAATAATCGCTGAAGTTTTAAATTAAAATATTCAGGTAAATCGTTATATACTACATAAACATAATCGAAATGGGGAAGAGTTATTGATGTAACCAACTTTTTCCTGATTGCAAAAGAGAAGAAGTTACCTCTGTTAAGATTGTGTATGACTCTATATAGATTCGAAATACAATACCCGCTACACGAGAGTTCCACTGTACATTTTCTTACTAATTGAACTTACTAATTACATTTCTTGACTATCAATGATAATTGAACGTAATGATTCTCTGTGTCCCACAATAACTTGAGAACGGAAAATATTTTGAGAAGTTCTAGATGGTTTGCAATCACTTTTAACAACATAGTTTCGGTACTACAAGAGCTGCGGAACTCAGATTTAAAAGGCGATGGCCTTAGGAAGGCAAAACGATCGATGGAGCAGCCTCAATCTGTTGAGGAGCAAATGGTAAAAATTCGAATAGTAGGCAATTATGTAGGGTAGAGCACAAACTAGGAATGTCTCGCATTTGCATAATGTAATACAATTAGGATGAAGTCTGTTGACTGAGGAGTAATGTTGAATAAGTCTTTTAACAGAAAAAAATTTTAAAGGAGCGAATTATGCATATCTCTAACAATTTGCAGCCTGTTCAAAAGTCACCAACAATGTGATTGATCAGAAGTTTCAGATAAAGATTTTTCATTGAAGAAGTCACGAGCAGATTTAAAATCACATTTCAATCTTTACGCAAAAACATATACTGAGCTAAAATAGTTGAACCACGATGATGTTTAGCTGTTTTATATAGGCGATTATAGATTTTGTACCGATACTTAAGTTCAGGTGTTAACCATGGATTTGGATGCTGAAGGACACCCAAGTGAAAATAATTTATAAATTTTTATAAATTTGCTATAAAATACATTTATATAGTTTTTATAAAAATTGGGCATATAAAAATTGTATAAAAAACATTTTATAAAATTTTTTATAAAAAATATATATAAGGACTATTTAAAAACTAAATTAAACGTTTAAATGAGCTGCACCATCCTGCAGTAACGGATAAAACATTTAGATGACACACCGAGAGGTTAATGGACACCAAAAAAATAGTATTTTAGCGCGACGAAGAATTACTGCTGCCACCGACGATATTGATAAAAAAAGTCCACAGTTTTTCCTTCGGTTTGGTGAAAGTTTTGCTTTTTTCAACGCCTTTTTGCTTTTTTTCAAAATTGTTGCATCCGGCGAACTCTTAACATCGACTTGGACGTCGTGAAGGTAGACGGGGGTCTGACCAATGTTTTGGTTCTGTGGTTGTCAAGTCAATATTCAACTTTTTCATTAGCAACCAAAGAAAAGTAAGCGACATGCTTAGTTACAATAGGGGCATGTATTTATTGAGATTAGTAATAAGGATGTTGCGTAGAGAATCAATTAACAGTCCAGTATTCACTAATAGTTTCAATTATAATATTAAGGTCAGAGGAGTATGATGTCGCAAAGAAAGGGTGAGAAAAGTTTTTGAAATCTCAGAAAGTAATCAGATTAAATTTGGGAACATAAAAAGTTAATTTATAGTCTATATAGATAAAATTATAACCATCGATAAACGAGCTTTGCGATTGTTGCATTGTAATGATCTTATCGCATGTATTAACGAGTACTAGAATAATCCTACGTTGAGTTGCTTGAAAGGTACGATATAATAAGAATTTTTAGTAATAAAGTTTTTAAATTCTTGCTATAATAATCATTAAAATTAAATTCAAATTAAAATCACCAGCTATTATATAAGTTAGAGCAGTCTTGAAGTGCATTAAAGAATTTTCTTAAAACGTGTCCCTTTGGACGCCTATATAACATAAAGCAAGATTTTAGTACTATTTAAAGCTAATTCTACTATTAAATACTCAGTCTCATTAAGATTATTAATTTTCGGAGCATCAAGTACTTTAAATGTAATATATAGAATGAAATACTATGTTTGCGGAAAAAGAACACGAATACTAAAGAAAAATTCATTCTAAAATATCTGTAAATGCCAGCTTATTCCAGTCAATAAAATATAAAAATACTTATTTTCCAAAATTAATTCGGATTAATTAATTAATTTACAAAATATTAATCATTAGACGTTTTTACGTTATTTCTAGTAGAAAATCTCATGTGAGATTTCATGCCAAAATCTCACGTCATTTTTCAATTGGAACGCTGTTTAAACTTCTTAATAAATGATAAGAAATCAGTTTGTCAGCATTGGTAAGTCACCTTTTAAGTGATAACCTTCCCCAGGTAATTAAGCTCAAAAATAAAGGAAGCATGGATTTTATCGTCAAAATATTTTATATAGAAAATTTTCCCACCAAAATAAATTGTTTTTTCTCTGTTTAAAATATATGTTTAATAGTACCAAAGATCGGTAAAGAACTATTTTATTGATAGTTAAGAAACAAAAATATTTCTGATTTATACTATAATCTAATTATTCTAATTCCTTCGAATCTAGGAATCCTATCTCTAACCGCTACAACCCCCACCATTTTGTGCAATGAGGTATGAATTCCTTACACAAAATTTTGAATTATAATTAGTTAAAAAAATATATTTAATAAGGATCCTCTATTAAACGCGCTTTTATATATACATATTTTACATAATATGCATTATTTACAACAGTCATCCGCATGTGTTACATTAAGAATTAAAGTTTTCTCTCGTCATTTACTACTTTTTCTTAGTTTGTCTATCTTTACAATATTTATATGACATACATTCGGAAATATTAACATAATGTAAACAAATTATGGACCGTCTATAATACTATCTATTTCAATATTTCGCATTTATTATTATAATATTCAATGTTATTAAAATATTAGACTATCAGACCGTTTTAATAATATATAATTTTTATTAATAGAATTCATATACTCAATATTATAATCAATCATTTTATCTACATTTTAGTAAACTAAAACATTATACAAATAATTCATTAATTGAGATATTAAGTCTATTAAAGGTCGATTATTCTTTCAAATATCGGCGCAAGTTAGATCTATTATACGTTCCGATTTTTTTCTTTTGTATCGACATTTATCGAGATAAAAGCATTATGATTCACTGCTTGTAGTACCTCGTAAGGGCCTTCGTATAAATGAAAAAACTTTTGTGTAGTCTTGTCAATTATATACTCGTGGTTTACAGGTTGATTGTTAGGGAATTTTATTAATTTTTTAACATCGTCGACAACTGGTGTTCCAAAATGAATCTCCTGTGGAGCATATCCCGTGCTATAATGAGTTGTCATATTTAAGATGCATTCAATTTCAGGAACAAATTCGGTCCATTTAGTATGTTTTTGCGCGCAAAAGGTTCTAAACATCCTACCTAGTTCGCACATATCACCCATTCCGTTGGGTTTGATTCGGGATGTCCAATAGAACTAAAAATTGTTTTGATATCTTCGGATTCAAGACGCCCTCTCCAAGCGTGTGCGATAAATTGAGTGTCATTATCATTCAAGATTCTTTTTGGTTTACCGCAACGAGGAATATAGTCTTCAAATAAACGTTTTAAAGTAGCACGCGTTGTCGCATTTTTTAGTGGGTAGAGGCACATATACTTGGAGAACGCATCCAACATCACTAAGATGTATTGCATTCCGCCACGGGTCTTAGGTAAAGGGCCGACATAATCAACGGTGACTAAATGGCCAGGCGCTTCGGAAGCAACCAGACCATATTCGCTCTCCATAGCCGACGTTTAGATATTTGACTCGTTGGCAAGTGTCGCACGTCGCTATAAATCGCTTTATATTAGTTTTTAGACCGCGCCAATAAAAAAATGCTTTAATGTATGAATAAGTTTTGTATACGCCAGGGTGGCCTAACTTTTCGTGTGTTTGTTTAATAAGTAGGTTTTTTACAGTAAGGGGAACTACAATTCTCCATGTATCACTTTGATTTTCGCGATGAAATAAAATATCAAAACACCTTCCAAGAAGGTGTCAATATTCGCAAGTATTTTATTCCAATCACACTTTTTAAATTGCAATCTATTAAATAAATATCTTTTTTATATTTAAAAGTAATTACGTAACTTATAACTTATATGCACTTATAAAGTTTCATAAGTGTGTTCCTTTTGACGAATAAAAAATTTGGAACAAAAGGGTCAGTAATAAAAAACAATTAGAAATTAAAAGACTCATCATTTTCTACCTATTGTTATTTTAATTGGACATTTTATATATTTTTCCATATATATTTTTCCATATATATTTTTCCATAAGTAGTTTTTGCAATAGAAAGTATTGAAACAAAGCGGTATAATCGACAAGTATTTTTTACCATACCATAAATTATTTCAATTAAAATTTTTATTTTTATGTGTTACATAAACTCCTCAAAAAGTTTCTACAATTGAAAGTACTGAAATCAAAATGGAATCGCCAAGTATTGTACGCATCAATGTCTGGGAAGAGATTTAAAAATTTTTCGTCGTTTAAATTTGTTGAAACTTCTCTAACTTGTTTCAAGGAGTTCACATTTGAACCGTGATGATTATTTATCAAATCCTCATTATTGCCAAGATATATATTTATTATGTCAAAATCTTCATCCATTTTCATAGTTGGAGAAATAAGTAAACAATTTTATAATATATTTATTTACATAAAATTAACTTCTTCAAAACTAATAAAACAGAAATTTATTTATCTCATTTTATTGCTTTTAAATAAAATAATACTTGCACCACACGTTGATTTGGGTTCTTATTTAAGAATGTCAGAATGCATATTGCATATATTTATCATATGTATCAAGGGCTTTTATAAATACTTTAATCTTTAGAGGACCTGTAATAGCTTAAAGGCGAAAAAAAAATCAATTTTTTTATATAAATCAATAAATAGATACACATTTATAGAATAATGCGATTGCCAAATTTTCATAACACCGGCCCTCTAAAGGTCAAGGTATAAGATAAGAGGTAAAATTTGTATAAATGACTTGTAATGATTCCCATGAGGTCTGTACATAGCTACAGGCATTAATAAATTAATTAACACATCAAAAAATGAATACATATTTTCAAATTGAAATTTAAAGACAGCTAATTTAACCTCTCAAATAATATTTTTTCATTATTTTTATATTATTGCAATTTAAATATATTCTCGATCAAATTTCGCATAAAATGAGATAAATAAATTTCTGTTTTATTAGTTTTGAAGAAGTTAATTTTATGTAAATAAATATATTATAAAATTGTTTACTTATTTCTCCAACTATGAAAATGGATGAAGATTTTGACATAATAAATATATATCTTGGCAATAATGAGGATTTGATAAATAATCATCACGGTTCAAATGTGAACTCCTTGAAACAAGTTAGAGAAGTTTCAACAAATTTAAACGACGAAAAATTTTTAAATCTCTTCCCAGACATTGATGCGTAGATACAATACTTGGCGATTCCATTTTGATTTCAGTACTTTCAATTGTAGAAACTTTTTGAGGAGTTTATGTAACACATAAAAATAAAAATGTTTAATTGAAATAATTTATGGTATGGTAAAAAATACTTGTCGATTATACCGCTTTGTTTCAATACTTTCTATTGCAAAAACTACTTATGGAAAAATATATATGGAAAAATATATATGGAAAAATATATAAAATGTCCAATTAAAATAACAATAGGTAGAAAATGATGAGTCTTTTAATTTCTAATTGTTTTTTATTACTGACCCTTTTGTTCCAAATTTTTTATTCGTCAAAAGGAACACACTTATGAAACTTTATAAGTGCATATAAGTTATAAGTTACGTAATTACTTTTAAATATAAAAAAGATATTTATTTAATAGATTGCAATTTAAAAAGTGTGATTGGAATAAAATACTTGCGAATATTGACACCTTCTTGGAAGGTGTTTTGATTTCATTACTTTCTATTGCAGAAATTTCTTTTATCGGATATTTACTTAGTTAATTCTTAATAAAAAAAATTAAGCTATTGTGTAAGTAGAAAAAAGAAGGGAATAAGAATTAAAGATAACTTTTGTTCCAAATTTTTTATTCGTCAAAAGGAACACACTTAAGAAACTTTATAAGTGCATATAAGTTATAAGTTACGTAATTACTTTTAAATAAAAAATTTAAGCTATTGTATAAGTAGAAAAAGTATGGGAATAAGAATTAAAGATATTTATTTAATAGATTGCAATTTAAAAAGTGTGATTGGAATAAAATACTTGCGAATATTGACACCTTCTTGGAAGGTGTTTTGATTTCAATACTTTCTATTGCAGAAATTCTTTTATCGGATATTTACTTAGTTTAATAAAAAAAAAATTAAGCTATTGTAAGTAGAAAAAAGAAGGGAATAAGAATTAAAGATAACTTTTGTTCCAAATTTTTTATTCGTCAAAAGGAACACACTTAAGAAACTTTATAAGTGCATATAAGTTATAAGTTACGTAATTACTTTTAAATAAAAAATTTAAGCTATTGTATAAGTAGAAAAAGTATGGGAATAAGAATTAAAGATATTTATTTAATAGATTGCAATTTAAAAAGTGTGATTGGAATAAAATACTTGCGAATATTGACACCTTCTTGGAAGGTGTTTTGATTTCAATACTTTCTATTGCAGAAATTTCTTTTATCGGATATTTACTTAGTAAATTCTTAATAAAAAAAAATTAAGCTTTAGTGTAAGTAGAAAAAAGAAGGGAATAAGAATTAAAGATAACTTTTGTTCCAAATTTTTTATTCGTCAAAAGGAACACACTTAAGAAACTTTATAAGTGCATATAAGTTATAAGTTACGTAATTACTTTTAAATAAAAAATTTAAGCTATTGTATAAGTAGAAAAAGTATGGGAATAAGAATTAAAGATATTTATTTAATAGATTGCAATTTAAAAAGTGTGATTGGAATAAAATACTTGCGAATATTGACACCTTCTTGGAAGGTGTTTTGATTTCAATACTTTCTATTGCAGAAATTTCTTTTATCGGATATTTACTTAGTAAATTCTTAATAAAAAAAAAATTAAGCCTATTGTGTAAGTAGAAAAAAGAAGAACAATTTTTTACCGATAAACTAGGAATTTTTTATACTGTACTACCAATATTCTGGGTATAAAAAATAGCTATTTTATTTCTATATGTGTAACGTTTTTTGGTCCCTAAATAACACATTAAATATGGTCTATTGGGATTCGGCATTTTCTACCTATAAAATAGTTATAAGTTTGTTCTTATATTTTTCAGGCTTATAAATTACTTAAACGTTATTACGTTATAGTTATAAACAATTTTTTATTAATATAAAATAATTTACCTATCTCATAAATTGAGCAATTAGATTAAAAAGTATTTTTACAAAGTATAAGTACAAATTAAAAAGTATTTATATATACATAACCAAAAAAAAAATTGAAAATAATTTTTCTTTCGCGAACCTTATTATTATTTTTAATTAACTTATAGGTATTTTTATATTGTTTTAGTTTATATATTTACACTAATTACATATATTTGACGCAGAAAAACGCTGAAAAAATTTTTGCCCTAACCGGGAATCGAACCCCGCAACGCACGCACCAAACGCAAACGCTCTATCCACTAAGCTAACGCAACGCTTACATATATACAAATGTTTGGAACTTGTATATACAGATCATCCCTGTATTAATATCTTAATAATTGTTATTTATTCTTTGATCTATATACATAAGATGTTAGGCAGTAATTAACTAATTTAAATAGTGGTGGTCTTGATCTTGACGATGTCTACCAAAGAGATATCTTCTTCATTTTTTCTATATTATTATAATTTCTTAAAAGCATATGAATACTTTCATAATACTTATTTATACCCTAAAACATAATATATTATTTTGCTACTATATGTAAAAGGGCATTCTTCTAATATAAATTTATTTAAAAATAAATAAATAAATAATACTAATTTTTAAATTCAAACTAATTATTTAAAAATAATATAGAAAGTTTCTAGGTATTTAATAGTTCTATTTTTAAGCTATTATTTATACCTAGTTTCTACCTATTAAAAATAGTGTTTGTATATATAAGAACAAATTTTAACAGTTTATTTAAGTAAATAATTATACATGAAATGTATATTGACAATACATATTTTTAATTTTATGAACTTTAAAAATTAAATTTTAGGTTATTTTTACAAATATTTTTTATAGCTTTTTTATAGATATAAAAACTAGTGTTAAATTTAATAGCATATTTTGTGTCTATTTTTTGGCTATTTAATATAGTATAATTATTTTATACCAATAAAATAGGTATTTAATCGACATTTTCTACAAAATATTATGATTTCTATATTTTATACCTATAAACTACTTTGGTGACTATAAAATATTTTTGAATTTCCACCAGGGAGGGAATAAGAATTAAAGATAACTTTTGTTCCAAATTTTTTTTATATATGTCTACTCAAAAAAGTTGAGACAGAGCTATAGGGGAAAACGAAAGAGTGAGTGAGACACGCGTGATCTAGTTATTTTTACATTATTATCTTAAACGGTCATCTTTTATCTTACACGGTCGTCAATCATCTAATTTGCCGCGAAACGTGCGCGTAGCATCAGAACCTGTCAGTGACAATTATTGGTTATGTTTAATGTTGATAATTTAAAAGTTTGTCAAATTCTTGGTTTTGGACTACAGTTTTCACAGGTACAGTATAATAATTATTTAAATTTTTTATTTTTACTACATTTGTAAGTATCAAGATTTAAATAAAAATAGTAAAAAAAATTTAGGAAATGTTTATTAATTATTTGAATAAATTATTTTAGAGAAGTTAAAAATAATATAATTATTTGTTAATAAAATTATTTATTTAACAATTTAGATTCTGGAGCCCAGTCATCAAACGTATCAAGCAAAAAGTGGAGTTATACATTTGTGGGATCTAAGGTCAGACCATAATGAGCAATTAATACCTGAAGCAGAAGCTTCTATTCAAGACATAGCAGTTGATGCAGTTGGGACTTATATGGCTGCTGTTAACAACAGAGGTCATTGTTTTATATGGACACTTACCGGTGGTATCGGTGAAGAACCTACAAAATTAAATCCTAGGCTTAAATTAAATGCACATAGAGGATATGCACTTAGATGTAAGTTTAGTCCTGATAGTACACTTCTTGTTACTACTTCAGCAGATAAGACTGCCAAAGTTTGGAAAACAACAGACTTTTCCAAGGTGCAAGTTCTACAATGAAGCTAAATGATGGGTTTGGGATGTAGCTTTCAGTGCTGATTCGCAATACATTTTTACTGCTTTGTCGGATGGTGTTGCAAGATTATGGAATATAGCAACAGGAACTGTGAAGAGAGAATATCAAGGACACCAAAAAGTAGTTTCTGCTCTTGCCTTCAGAGATGAAGTGCTTCCGACAAGTTAAAAACAAAATAGACTGTGCATTATTAGTTCATTGAAGAATGTTGATGAACAATTTTAATATAATATATTTGTTAAGAAAGTGTAAAGACATTAAAAAATATAATTTATTATTTTTAATAAGCAAAATTTTGTAAATAAATATCCTTATTTCCTTTCTCAGAAGTTAATAAATAATTGTTTATTCAATTATTTTGGATGAAAAATATTACAATGTTATTATGAAAAAAATTATTGTTTATTCAATTATTTTGGATGAAAAATATTAGAATGTTATTGTATATTGTACAAAAATAATGTGCGTGTTTAATTATTGGATGCACATTCCATCATATACTTAATATATTGGTGTTTTGCAACCATAATTAAATAATATTAACAATTTTCAATTTATACAATTTTTTTAATTACGAGAAAGTCTTAGGTTTCTGGTACTACTACTACTGCTATTATGATTATTGGTATTTACAGATTCTCTTCTACTTATTTCACTGATGTCCAAATTATCATTTGCAGTTGGTTGAAATAATTTATTAGTTTGCACATGAAGTGGTGTACTTGTTATGATAGGTTGCTTGATTCGTTTGTTAATTATACTATGTGGTCTTCTAAAGGTATTTATTTTTGTTATTGATTTCCTTTTCATGTCAATAGTCTTATTTAAATTAACTATAGCTTGCTAGCTAATTGCTGTTTTTGCGGTTTACCTTTTGAATTAACTTTATTAATTTCATCTGTTTTATCCATTTCACTATTTGATTCTCCTTTGGATGTGTTGACTTGCTTTAATTGTTCTACGCTTTTTTTATTCACAATATGAATAGTAGCGCTTATTGCACTATTATCACCAGTAACATTTTTTTCATTTGCATTCTTCTCTAATGTAAAGTTTAGTTTTGTTTGTCTCATTGTATCTTGAAGTTATTTTTTCTTTTTCTTGTTAGTTTTCTGTGTTTGTTTAACATTCATATTTGTTTAAGAATTTCCTTGACTATACTGTTCAGTCGAGCCATCATTTTTACCATGTGACTTTTTGTTAGTTTGTAATTTATTAACTGTTGCTTTTTTCATTTTAGTATATGAAGGTTTCTTCACCGCTTGTTTTGTTTGTTTCTTTTTTGGAGTGCTCATCTGGCTAATATCATCGTCTGAGCTTTCAAAATCTGATAAATCCTAAAAGAGAAGTAAATGAATAAATAATTTTTTTTCCGTTTTAAAGTCTTTAGTTTAAAAATACTTACACTTAAATTTAATATTGTATCATATTTTTCCAACTTCCATTCCATATAGGTGCATTATCTTGTTCAATTATTTGAATAAATGCTTCTTTTAGTGTTAAAGTTTTAAAACATTCGAAAAAAGATTCTAAATGCTGCTTCATGTTAGTATTGTCAATATCATCAAAGCTATTTAAGTCAAATTTTACTTCAATAGCATTTTCTTTTGTTAAGTTATAAAATACATAAACAATTATGTTAAAGTAGATATTAGTTTCAAAATCTTTGCATTTCAGAAATGTTATAAAACAATAGTATAAGAATAATGCACATCCACAGAACAATTACAAACATCTTCCAAATAAGATTTCAAAACATCATATTGCTTTTTCGTTTGTGATACGTGTCTAAGGGTAACTTAAGATTTCTTACAAATATTGGAGTATTTACAAACAATATTATCCAAAGGTGTTTCTTTAACTACTTGATGCAAATCTATGGCCAATGGAATATCCAAAACTCCAAATGTTCCCTTATTATTTTCATTAAAAATTTGAACAGTATATGTTTTTATATGTTCGTCATCATCATATATTGCAAACTGAAAAATACATTCATCCTTATTAAACTTAATGCAATGAATTCCATTATTACGTTTCTTAACATCTGAGTTTTGTTCGCTAGTTTTTATTTGTTCCATTTGTTCATTGTAATTAAGTTCCATTTCATTAAATATTCTATCTCTCTTCGGACTTTCTCCTTTTTATCGTTTATTTACTCATCTTATTAGTGAGATGCTATTTTTCTTTACACAGAAATACTTGTTTTATCTGTAACACTTTTTGCACGCTGTAATGTACACGCAGGTTGACGTTTGACTTGATTATCTCTCACTTCACTCTATCTCTCTTTCTCTCCCGTGTAAGTAAATGTGATCCCCTGCACCTATGTGTTACGTAATATTTTTTTGAAGATACGGGAATGTCATATTATATATATATATATCCAAAGGCCCCCCGATTAATTTTAGAATTTGAAAATTTAGCAGTACTTAATAAAAAAAATATAACCACAAAACATGACAACTGCAACTGCTGCAAGTAAACTGAGCGCAGTAGCGCCCTCGCGCTGAATTTTTCAGAGTCTGACACGAGGTTTTACATCTGTACGCGCTCTGTCCCGGGCTGGAAACTAATTCTATAGACATATATATATAAAAGGGAAGAGACAATAAAACACGGAAATAGCAAAAATCGAGTTAAAGGAAATCAACAAGCAATTTCTTTCACTTGATTTTTCTCTAGTATGTGTCGATGAATTTACACAAAATTTAATGTTGAGTGAAGATAATTAAATAGGGAATGTGGGGTTTGATCGATTATACATATATTATTAATGTAATAATCAAAATAATGAATACAAAATCTGAGGGGTTAAATTAGCTGTCTATAATGGCTCTCGCGCTATACTTGCGTCAGGCGCTATCGCGCCTTTTGATTTTCATAAATTTGATATAAACTGTTACTTTGATTATTTTTACATTTTTCGATTTCGATTGCGATACGATGATCAGTTGATTGCAAATAAGCGAGGTTCTTAAACATTTGATTTAAATTTGGATCTTTTTTACTCTTAATAAGATACACTAAAACATTTTTTGTTATGTTATTATTATTAGATACAGGTAGATATTTTTTATGGAATTAATTGTAATTAAAGTATTATTATGATCATCTGGATGCCTATTAAAGAAATCGGCAGTAACATTATCTGTGCCGCGACAATTAAATACGTCATATGTATATTGTTGCAATAATAACGACCATCGCATAAGGCGTGATCCTTGAAAAAGAGTTGAGTTGAGGAAAGTTAACCCTTTATGGTCTGTTATTATATTAAAACGAACACCAACAAGATATGTCCGAAATTTACTTACGGCATAAACTATGGCCAACAGTTCCTTTTCTGTTACAGTATATCTTATTTCTTGTGGAGTAAGGCAGCGACTTGCTACGGCGATTGAGCAATTATTTCCCTCCATATCCTTTTGAAATAATACTTCGCTAATACCGCAATCGCTAGCATCAGTTTGTAAATTAAAAGTGGTATTGGGAATTATATGATGAAGGGAAACGCATTTTAGAAAGTTTTGTTTTAAATTTCGAAAAGCCATTACGTGACTTTCGGATGCAACTCCATGGCGTATTCTTTTTTAATTAATTTCTAAGTGGATCAATTAAATTACTATATATTAAATTAAATTGTCTGTAGAAATTACAAACTCCGAGGAATTGTTGTAATTGTTTACAACTTTTTGGTTTCTCGAATTCAATTATTTTATTTAACTTTTCAAGATCAGGAGATACACCTGTTGGAGATGGAACAAATCCCAAAAACCTAATATTTTTCTGAAAAAATTCACATTTCTCAAATCGGAGAGAAAATTTTTGTGATAATAGTCTTTTAAAAATAAATCCTATTTTTGTAAGTGCACTTCGAAATTATTAGTACCAATTATCGTATCGTTGCTGTAAGTTGCAATATTTTCATCGTCATCGATAATCAATCTTAACGCTCGCATTCACGCATTAATCATGCAATAGAAAATACTAAAATCAGTATGGAAGTAATAACATCTCTTTAAGATTATACTATTTAACATTTCAAGTAGTATTTGTTATTGCATGATTTACTATCTTCCATCTGCTACATTCAGAAACAGTTACAAAGATAATGAAAACATGTTTGTAGACGTTTCAAAAAACCAAGTTACAATTAATACGAAATTGCTGCAATATATTACTAAATATATATTGTTCTTCTAATATGGTACCGATATGTACATTAAAATTTTAACTTGTATGAAACTGTCCATATTTTTAAAAATATGTTTATTCCATTAAAATTAATACCATTAAAATAAATTTTAACTGGGCTTTTTGAAACGTGTCCAAATATGTTTTTATTATCTTTGTAACTGTTTGTGAATGTAGCATTGAGAATAGACTGAGAAATGATTGATCATGAAAGTTAAGGGGAGTCCGTACACAAAGTTTCAGAAAAACGTCACCTCGAGTGGTGGCGCTGGAATCAGGTGGGATAATGTTATAGAAACTACCAATAATTGTAAATTATAAAAATACGAAGCTCTCAATGCATGAATATTGAGCTGAGCGCCATAGCCATTCATACGGGGAACATTTTTTAGTCGGATATGGATCCGAAAAATTATTATTGAAGTCGTAAAGTGAGAAGTACGACTTTCGAGGTACGAAACCTGTGTTCTGTTATCGACGCCATTGCGGAATGCTTGGTTGCGCAATTACATCAGCTGCCTAGAGATGGCGCTCGTTTATTTGATTTGTTGGCCTCGTGTGGTAAATTATGGTAATTATGGCTAACGTTCTAGACAGGATCCAGTGGAGGGTTGTGAAATCAAAGACTAATTAATATTTAGTATTTATTACAACTACACTTAATGAGACTGAGCAGCTCTCGCGCATCTCTCTTGCGTTCAGTCAAGCGAATGAATCTCGGGCTTCGGGCAACGAGTTTTATCTACGGTTTGCGCTTACCCCCACCACTGGGGGAGGGGGAACTTCGCTGCTAGTCCCTACAGATTTGCGTCAAAAATATTATTATGTATTCGTTCAAATGAAATAATATACTTTTTTTTACTTCTCTATAAAAGACTTCTCTATACTTATGTGGCGTATGAATAAATGAGCGAAGACAGATGATTTGAATGTGATGATGTGGGATGGGTCAAATGACGTGATAGAGAGCGAATTTAACTGCTTAGTGGCCATGATGACAAATGATTTGTGAAGCGATTCAGTGCGAGGAGGAAAGTAGGTCAACGGTTTAGGAGGATGACGTGATGAAATGCGTTGATCAGATGAGCTGCTAAGTTTGATGAAGTAATCTGATAGGTAATGAGGAGAATTATGCTACAAAATGATAAATGATAAAGAGGTAATGAAGAATAATCGTCTTGACTCGACAGATAGCCAGCCCAACTTCAGCCTATAGGGCGTCACATGGTCAAATCTACGCAAGTTTCCCCAAACAAATCTGACGCAGGCATTGAGGAGCCTCTGGAGCTTTAAGTTTCTGGTCTGGTCCAAGTCGTTATAGACCGCGCAAGCTTCGCTCTCCCTCTTTCCCTCTCTCTCCCTCTCTGGCACGCGCGGGCCCACCGTGACGTCATCGCCGGGGTAGACACCCCATTGTCCGCGCTAGATAACCCCATTGTCAGTGCTAGACAACCCCATTGTCGCACTAGACAATACCATTGTTCGCACTAGACAATCCCATTGTTCACGCCAGACACCATTGTTGTTAGGCCACGCCCATGTCGGCGCACTATAAGGTACCCTTACTACTACCGTGCTCACGGGTCCCGAGTAGTTTGAGCTTTGACAAGGCCAACGTTGACCAAACGAGTAAGCGATTTAATTATAATAGCGACACTG